>NDFF03000112.1:0-38924 GCA_002150815.3 Grammothele lineata | reverse complement strand
CAACCGCAGATGTTGATCGAGATCCACTGTGATCCGTGAGGGATATCTGTTATGGATTACAAATCGGTGACTTTGATGGATGGACAAGGTAAAGCTGCAACTGTATAGCTCGAGGACCGCAGTTAGTTGGCCGCTCCCGGAGAGTGTCGGGCTTGAACGAAACGAAAAAGATGGAAGAGATACCTATCTACTCAGCCTTTTGGGAGGATCCGCATCAAGCTTTGCGGGATTTCAGGGGTTCTCGTAGAGTTTGAATCCAAAGGCCACCATTAGCATCAAGACCTTGAAGGAGAGCAGCGATCAAGCGCCGCCGCAAGAAGATCTGCTAGATATATATCGCCACACTGCGCAAATACATCGAGACCTGAGAGCTACCCGGTCTCCCAGTGGCACGCGGTCCTTCTGCGAGCTACACACTCGAAGCGTAGCGTACCTGTAACGTATAGATCCCAGCTATACGCATCGAGAATTCAAGACTTCTTTTCTTCAGACCTGATGTACGGCAGGATCGCGCACTGCTATTTCCTCGTAATCGCCTATCTGTGCCCCACCTGGAACCGGCTCGGGGATCTCCCAGTGGACAACTGCACCATATACAGTATTGGTTTCGGCTCCAAAGGCGTTCCCATTTGAGACTGTAGAAGGGCTGGAAAAGCCGATGGATGATCGAGGTGCCGCAGACCGAACCGTAGTGCGCGCCGTGGTGAGGAATGTCAAGGTCACAGGGCTTTCAGTGCCGCCGGTGCTCGGGATGCTTGCCTGGTGCAGGTCGAGGATGAAGCGGCAAGTAAAAATGACGCTTGCGCTATACCACGCGGTCTGTTAGATATGAGAAAATAAGCCGTAGAGAAAGAGCAAACAGAGGCGTACGTGCTAATCCACCCGATAAGGAGAAAGAGGACCTAGTGAGCAACATACGACATCAGCGCTGGTTTGGGAGAGTATGACAAGAATATTGGAGAGAACCTCGTTGTTATTAATGAGTGCAATACTAATGAGGTTTGTCAAGAGTAGTGCGCTGTAGAAGGAGATCCCAAAATCATGCGTTGAATCCATGCTCGACGGAGTCCGCTACAGTCTACTCACACAAAGTAGACCGTTCCTAAAGGCACACTATCGTGAGCAAGGCGCAAGGGATAGCTGTATGAGGGTTAGTAGGACGTACCGTCGTTGAACAAAACAGACGTAAGTGGAAATCTCTGGCTATTACGCGCAGGCCACGCGCGGCACCATGTGAGGGAAAGAACGATGAGGTCGGACGTAAGCCCGCACGCTCGTCCGGCGATAGTTGCTGGCAATAAGAGAAATATCAACATGATCAACTCGAATGTGCCCAACTTTCCGATGGCTACGAACCGCTGTGCCGTACCGTTCAGTACGATATTGCGCAGTGAAGCAGAAACTCACGTTTTGAATTGAGACAGCAATGCCGGCGAGAAATCACAAAGCGTGTGTAGGGGTGCTGGGTGGTACGCGGCACTGATGGCTATAGCTGCGAACTAGGTACCGTGAGCGGAACGCACGATAACCTGATATGACGACTCGTTGAGACCTACAAAGGACGATGCGGCATTGACGATTCCCAGGCAGCCCACGAGCAGTGATATCGCCGTGTTCGGGTATAGGGCATATGCTCGAAGACCCGAAAACACTAATTAGAAGACAAAGATCTCAAGTTGCAGCAAAGTGAAGAGAGAGAGAGATAACACTGTACCTGCAGAGGAAGTAATTACGACGGCATTGAGCGTACTGTCAAATCGCGAAATAATGTCACAGCTGTCGGGTTATAACGAGTGTTGAGAGTTGAATGTCAATGATGAACGGCGACGAGATCCTCGCTCACCCCTATACATGTAAGGTTAGATAGTGGTTATGCATAGGTTTATGGTGCAGAGCCTACCGTTGATGATTTCCCAGTGAACGGGAACAGGGTCAACATGGTACCGATTACAGCTGCGAGCGAGGAGTATCGCAGGATGAGGTACAGAACCCTCGCGCTCGACCGACCGCGCCGCCGAGCAGCCTCAGTGGCGTCAATGGATCCTGAACGAGCGGCCTCGTTTCTGCACCATATATGGTAACGCAAATGCATTCTCCTCGCGGCAGGTCCGACGCGTCGCGCGGCCCGGCAGACATATCGCAGGCGATTCCGGCGATAGCAGTAACGATATCGCGTGTCTAGGCCCGGAGCGCAGTTGGAGGACGGGATGCCGTGCGCATAGTGTTGAAGTAGCTACTACTGTACGTATGTCACTACACTAGTGACTAACTTGAAGGCCGTCTCCCGCTCAGAGACCTGTTCGCTGGTCAAGCGCCGGGAGGACGACGCGATGAATTGGCTGACGCCCAAAAGCATCGCCACCCTTCGTCAGCCTTCGCGCGAAGGTCTTCGACATGCGACGCCCCAGGACACGGTGTACGCTTCAGAAGAGGTGAGTTATGCGTTTTTGACACATGAATCACTCTGGTGTGCGCTCAAATGACATGGAATGCCAGGAGCGTGCCGTCGGGCGGCTGCAACTTGAACGGCGGCGGCGCCGCGTGGCGCGGGATGCATCGGGCCTGCCTTTTCAGGCAGGGGCACGAGCAGGCTCGTAGGGGATGCATCGACGCCACCACTACTCTTGCGCCGCCATATGTGTAACACCTCGCGATCGAGAGTGAGGATATATTCGTACACAACGAGGACTGGGCCAAAGGTAAGTGCAAAGACACAGGATTCGAACGGCACGGGACTAACCGAGACATGCGACGGAAACCCATGAGCTGGAAAGACTATATAAGACGATTCGAATGAGTGAATCAAATCTCATTGAGGTTCACAGAGAAACCAGCCTATAGAGCCTGAATATCATACTTACTCGCTGATAGAGGGTGAAGGGATAGAACTTGACATGTCTCACCAAGGGCCCAGACACGGGCCACCAAGTGCTCAGTGGGATTTTGGATTGAGGTTGAGCGGAGATGACACTGACGTTGGTACTGCCAGCAGGTCGGTAGAGTTCTGGCGCCAAGGTTCAGAACGGCGATCACAGTCGCCTTTAGGCTAGGACAATGGACGTGTACGGATGAGAGGGAGTCAGAGGGGCTGAGACATTTTGGATAAGTAGCCCTCACCGGTACCGTTATTGCATCCACCACTCCAGTCTTCTCCAACGAAGAATGCTTCTCAGATTCGGAGGCCGCATTCTATGGTGCTGCAGTGTCGCGATTTGTATAGCTTTGAGGGTACTACAGCCGCAACTTACATCCGTATTGTTCGCAACAGCGCCGGCGCGCGCATTCGAACCCACTTCCATGGGTGAACTTCTCAAGAGTCAAGATACTGCGCAGGCGTAACTCAAGTACGCGCACTGCTGACGACACGCTGAGTCAGCAACAGTGCGGAAGCGCCCAGGCAACGTGCAATCCTCGGGTCCTGATTTACTGTAGATTCAAAGTCGGGCTCCGACACGTCCTGCGCCTCATGGACGGGGAGGGCTCTCGGCACGACTCCCTCACCTTTTACTTCACTAGTGGCGAAACCGGCCGAAGGTCACTGAACCGCATACATCTGCCCCCCGACCTGCTTCACGGACATGACATACGCTCGCTGTGCGCAGTGCAGGCGTGATCTGTGTCTGAGCAAGGAGAACGGGCCACGCCCCCATGCAGGCGTTAACGTCGTGAATTGTACAAAGGCGCGAACCCCAAGTGTATGCAACGATATCGTACACCCCAGCGCAGGCTGTCCTCCCCGTGACCAACTCGGCACGGCAGTACGTCCATAGATCATTCTAGCGTGCTCATGGCGTATAGCGGAAATTTGGTGCCTGCATGATGCTCTTGTCAGTAACAATGCGGAGAGTTGACGGAGTACACCTACGTTGTCCGCGAGTTCTGTCGTGTCTACCGGTGCATTAGGATCCGGTTTACCATATAGACGGTCCCGTCGGCGGTTCTCGATGCGGTAGCTGATAGTGAGCACGATGGCCGCGAGGGCGGCAAGGAACTCAAGTGCAGCTGTGACCGCAAACCCTTTTCTAATCGTAGAGGGTGTACGTCAGTCAGTCATCCTGGACGCACGTGTTACGCGATGAGGAATAGCGCACATGTAATGTGGGCCCTCGGTCGCAGGGTACAGGTGAGAGCCCAGTACGCTGCCGCACTGGCCGATCGACATGTACATCGGGATACCCGTCGCCTTCTTCGTTTCCGAGCCGAGGTTATGGGCGACTATATGCGCAACGAACTTGCATCAGCGCCAGTCTCATTCACAGCAGAAGAAGGCAAGACGTACACCAAGCGATGACCACTCCAATCGTGGTGTATGTCCCGCTGGTGATGCAGAATACCGCGAAGTATCGCACGTGCTCGTTATCGAACACGGTGAGTACGAGGACGTAACCGATGCCCGCAAGAGCGCTTGCCCCGGCGACGAAGAGGCCGCGACTTTGAATCCGGTCGGAGATGTACGAGCATGAGCAGAGTACGACCGCAGCAACGACATAAGGTGGAACTGTAAGCAGTTGTGCTCGTGCGTTCGCTGACGTGACTCGTGTTAGGACGCGGGTCAATTATGCAGACTGAGAACATACTAAATCCGAAGCCCTTAATGATGGTGGGCAAGAATGCGGATGTGGATGCGAGGGCTACGTTTGCACCGAAGTAGAGAATACCCGCGGCGTATATCTACAACGGGGAGGTGATGAGAGAGCGAACCGCTTAGAGAGGAAGGTGCGCACCCTCCAGTCCTTGAACGCGGCTATGACGTGTTCTGGAAGGTGGATTAGCCAAACAAGTAGAGGTGCTCCAACCAATAAACCTACGTTTCTTGACGACGCGTCCAGTGTCCGCTTTCAACCCGCGACTTCCGCGATCGAGAGCTATCTCACGCTCTCTCTCCGTGAATATCTTTGTCTCCTCGGGCCGGTTCGGCAAAATGATCATCGCAAGAGCCCCGATTAGTACCGTCGGCGTACCTTCGACAAGGAAAAGCAGCCGCCAGTTGGCGATAGCCGTGTGCGCGTTCTGGATCCCAAACGCGATCAGGCCGCCGAACGCGCCTGCGATAGCGGCGAAGCCAAACCAGTACGCCATGCGCATGCCCATCTCGTTCTTGGTATAGAAGAACGCTGAGACCAGCATCAATCAGGTCAGAAATAATCAAAGAGGCATAGTCGCGCAGCTGTACGTACACATGTAAAGAGGGATGCCAGGCCCAAAGCCTGCCTCGAAGACGCCAAGACCTATGCGCGCGACCAGAAGGCCTGCTAGATTGAATCCAGTGGCCTGCGCGCGAGATCAGTCAGCGTCCTTCTCGAAGACATCTTAGCACCCGCGAGGTGCTCGCGAAGCCGCGGAAGTGAGATAGTCGGGCCGACGAACATGCATGACGATTCAAAATTTCAAGCGGCCACGGCACCCCGCGCTCGAGTCATCCACAACATTCAATGGGTGAACGTACCATCAATGTCGAGCAGAGACCCCACCCTATTGCCGCAAGCCCCAGCCAGGTGCGTGGAGGAAAGAGCTTCGATATGATGGTAGCGGGGACTTGGCAGATGATCTTGGCGCATACATCGGGTCAGGATGCAAGACGTTCGACTGACAGCTGGAGCGACGTACATATGAGAAAAAGAACGCAGAGTTGACCCAATCAAAGAGCACTCCAGTCGGGTCGCCGCCGAGTGTGTCTTCTGGGAGTCCCTGGAGCCGTGCATTCCCCAGGTTCGTTCGATCCAGGTCTGTACGGCGGACGGGTTGGAACATTTATATCATGGAGTCGGTGAACCGCAAAGGCGACGTTGGATACTCACAAGCAAAGAGGTACATGATGCATGCAATAGGCATGATGCGCCAGTCCAGCTTTCGGACCAGAGCGCGCTCTTCCTCCTGGGTGTACGAGACCGTTGAGGGCGCCTCATCGTTCACCGCAACCTTCTCTTCCAGAGAGGCCATGGTCTTCCCGTTGTCGGACATGGCGTAAAGAGGCGGAGGAAAAGAGGTAGTGCAGGCAGCGAAGGCGGCCCGAAATGCAGGAGGAAGGACCGATGCTATATATATTGAGGAGGGCGGCCATTGGGCTGGAGCAGGCGGCGCTGAACAGTCACTTGACCGACATTCACGGCATGAATGCCTCAACAAAGACAGGGGGCGGCCCGAGGGCCGCTAAAGGCGAATCGGAGGACGAGCCACTATGCGATCAAGCCTGAGGTTGCGGTAAGGACAGTGTAGGCAGTATAGGGCAAGGAGACATGGGTGGACAACAGTACGAGGACTGGGAGTTGTGAACGGTGGCTCAAGGAGTCGAGCTGCCGCGACTTGCTCGGGATCTGAGATCTCGTCCCCGGCGGCTCCGATCAGTTCCAATCCTCGCTGGCGCTTCATGGGAGGCGGTCGTTCGAATCCGCGGGGTGCCACCTTGTGCTAGATGATTTAGAACGTAACATCCAGTATGTCGATCACTCGGACAGTATTTACAGCCTCTCACCCGTTCGTGGCAGCATGACCCCACGGGTCTGTAACCCTCCTCGTCCAACAGGAGCTTTGGCAGCCTCTTGCTCTTTAGTCACCAGCAGATATCAAGTCGAATTCAAATTCAAGTAAATAAAGACTGCGTCAAACTCCGCAACGATATACACCGCGCACAGCATCAGAGTCCATATGCCCGTACGATTGATGATGGAACGGTGACAGACGGCACAACACTTTACACCCTGCCAACGTGGAAATCGCGATGTCGCAGGATGTCGCGGAGCCGCGAGGCTCAAGTAGGCGCTTGCGATGTTAGAAGCTTGAAGGCGAGTTCTGATGGAGAAATGATTCAACCGGACCCAGCTCCGAGCGGGGCCAATACCACAGCTCCTGGCAGCGTCCGTATTTTCATCGACCTTCCAACGCCCAACCAGCCATCTACGACGGTTTCCCATCTCATCGTGTCCACCTTGCACACGATCCTCTCGCAAACATCCACTTGTTATCGCTGTCGCGGAACAGTGAGTACAGGTACTTACTCCACCCCGATTGCGACGGAGCCGGTGTGACATGATCGCGCTTACTCACTGGCAGGAACCGGAGAATTTTAGACTCAACTACGCGCGCCTGATGGGAACCTGCTACTTGGCACATGTTCACGCTCACGCGCGTCGCACACACTGCTGGTGTGCAGTCCTGTACATATAGTGCTAGGGCTGGCAGATAGGATAAAGGCCGTGTAACCTGTACCATGTTCTCATCTCGACCGGCCAGACGCTTCCCGCTTTGCCGGAGTAGTCGCAGCGGTGAGCACCCTCTCCGCCGTCGCGATAGCCCCACTCACTCAATATTCACCGCTCATCTTTTCAATTCACCCCCAGGCTTCCTTCGCTTATGCATCCCATGCGTCGAAGCCGCGAAGCCAGCTGACCATTTGCCGCTTGCCAACGTCACTTGCTTGCCAAGAAACCGTTGAAATACTCTCCAACATTCTCGTCCTCCCCCCGCCATCTTTCGACGTTAACCTTCGAGCCTAGCTAGCAGGATCTATTCATCGACTAGGCGATCGTCCGGCGGACTGTACACTTTCACCCACGTCGCCGCAACTTCGCCATCACGGTAGCGTCATCAAGGAAGTGGAGAGCCCATATTACGAGCGCAATCCTCGCCCCGATAATCTCTGCGGTTATCTTCACCCGTACGTGTTCATGCTCAAACGTCGATTGCATCCCGGTTGACGTCTACTTACCTTAGTCTAGCCAACTACATCTAGATATAGAGCTGTGTCCCGTCAAGGCGACGTTCTTTCCAGGTGCCTTTTCCAGGGAAGCTGGCTGGAACGCAGATGTCTCACCCTCCACAGCTATCGTTAGAAGAGTACGCTAGTCATGTCAATCAACCGAGGCCAATAGCTTGTTGCTGACTTCCTTCTACGTAGGCTCTCAAGCTCATGGGTTTCAGTCGCAAGCTTTGGTGAGTACATCTGTGTTTCTCCGCAGGATACATACTAAGCGACCCGCAGTCGTCGTCTTGTATGACTACTCGCTCGTCTTTGACCGCGAGGTGCAGTACATATGGCGTTCCCGGATTTCCAGCGCGAGTGCACTCTACCTGGTCGTGCGATATGCGTCGCTAGCGTCGCTGATCGTCACAATGCTTAATCTCTTCCCGTTTGTTGGAAAAACGTCTACTGTGAGTACTTTCCTCGTTTGACTTTCGTACGTCGTTGACCGGATTTCTATGTAGGCGTGAGTATTCTTAGCCGTCTCATTACGATGAAGCGATCCAGACGAGCGTTATGTACTATGCAGTTGCAACATCATCACTCGAGCGGACTCGTTCCTTTCGGCAGTGGCAATCATGTGTTCATCAGGTGCGTCTCCCTTCTCCTCATCCCAGTAGGCTCTATCTAACATCGGCCTTCACAGTGTTTTCCGCTTTGCGCGCGTATGCACTTTGCCGTCATACATGGATATCTATGCTCGTCGTATGCCTAAGCTTAGTGAATGCCGTCCCATCTTTAGTGAGTAATTTGTCCTCTCTGTATGCGCTAGGACTCAGCTGTTACTAGTTTGGAGCGATTAAGATGGGCTCTTCCTATCATCCCGAACTCTTCCACACGATCTGCGACTTCTCCACGGACTCTCTGCCGCAGTTTCAAATGCGAGTACCCGTTATCAGTCTGCATCATTCGTATTGCAGCTTATGCTTACTATAATCTCGCAGAGCCCTCATCGCCGGCCGGGCATGTGGGCTTGTAGCGGACCTCATAGTCCTCCTCCTGACGTGGCGACGAGCCTGGCCGTTCAAATGCGGGTCTGACTACAAGCATACGCTGTCAGCCGTCCTGCTTCAAGATGGTGCGCTTTGTTCAGCCAATTTTAGACTTTACGGATTACTGACGACTCTGTCGTCTAGGCACCGCTTATTTTATGTGAGCTCTTCCAGATTATGCGTCGCTTGTGGACACGCTAAAGCTGCTGATCGTACAGTGCCCTCCTCCTTACAAACCTTGCCAGCTTGACATTGCTTTCCAACGTCCAGGTGGGTTATTATTAATCTCTTTTCCGCCTTCGCGCAACTAACTCGCTGCATGTCTGAAGATTGTCTTTCTACTAACCGGCTGGATCACCGTGTATGTCCCCCTCAATCCGTTTAAGTATCCTGCCAGTCATCAAGCGTTGACTCGCTCGCTTTTCCAGTGCGACTGTTGTTTTCACTTGTCGTTTCATCCTCGACCTGCACCAGGCGAGCGCCGCGTCGTCGGACTCGGGCGAGCCACTTACTAACGGGTACGCTTCAACGTCGCGGTTCGACACATCGATCGGTGTCAGCATGGCGTCCGACGCCTCCGGGTATATCAAAGTGTACGATGCTATCGTCACTTGGGCCGCTGCGGACTCGTCGGACGAGAGCTCGGAGCGGAGTCGTCATGAGCCTGGATTCGCGCTCAGGGACGCGTATGAGCTCGAAGCCAGGCGACGTTGAGTCGGACTGCTGTAGTATTGCTATTCATTTTCCTGTTCTCTCCATTTCTATCATGATATCGACATCTTGAAATCGTAGAAAATTCGAGGCGTCAAGACGTCAACCGCTGGCCATCATTACAGGTCTTCAAGTAACGACGCGGTACAGCTCAAGCCCCGCCGGATAGCGATCTACGCCCCGCTCTGATATGCCCAAGAGGAGCATCTATCTAGCCCGGGCGGCATCGTCCCGTAAACCTTACAGCAGCAGCGGGGCCTGGGCGTACGTTCGGCAGACAGCCGTGGGACAGGCTGTCCATCACAGAGCCGCTATCCAAAGTTCAGGCGTGGGGTTTACGCCAAGGTGCGAGGAGGTAACGGATTGAGTTCTCGTTAGACCGCGGAAGGGAGCTTCGCGTTCTTCCGATCAAGCCTCCGGTAGTACAGTTGCGAGAGAAGAGGGGGCGTGAAGAACGTTGGGCCCACATTCATCTGACTTTTGACCGTTGTCCGGGATCCGACGTTTAGCTTTGTATACCGGTCTTTGGAGTGCCGGCGCCCTAAGTTGGCAAAAGATTTTAAAACAGGACTTCTGATCTACGCAGTCAAGCTTAAAGTTGCGGGTCGCGTCAGAACTGGGTGGGACGTAGAAGCTGACGGGCATCTGCCAGCCTCCAAGATACTAGTATTAATAGTGACCGCATTGACTGGGATTCCGACGCCTTGGCGAGTAAACTCGCCTTAAGCGCCGTGTAGCGAGCAATAAAGACCTTCGGAGCTATTCGGGGGTCCGATCGGATATCAGATCTAGTCATCGGGCCCTTTTCGGCAGCTGCCGCGGGAAACGCCGACTCGGAATCTTTGGCGATGCCAGCATATGGCTCCAAGTCAAAATCATCTCACAGCCAGGCCGAGGACCGAGGTATGCAGTACTTGTGCACCACCGGGAGCCCTGATCCGCACATATTGAATCCATGCGAAGTCCTAACAGCTGCGCATCCTCGTTAGCGGTAACAAATGCTCTATTGACTGGTGGCTCCTGCCAGGATTATCCACAGGAAAGCCGCGCCGATAGGCATCTCACGTCTGTCAATCCAGATTCCGAATTTCGGTTTGGAGGTCAGGACTTCAGGATTTATGGCAGCATGTACGTTACTTCATCTGTCAATGTTAATGGCGGGAAATCTGCTCAGCGTTGCCCCGCACTCCCGTCGCCCAGCACTCGTTACCTCTGAGGACCAATCATTTGTTGGGAAGCCGTCCTAAGGTTCCTGATTGTCCCAATCGGAAGCACCGCAGCCCAGAAGACTTATGGAGCACATGACACCATGTGAGAGCCAATCCGCGAGTTCCTGAGCGAGCAGTGAGAGTCCAATTGCCTTATGAACTTTCATTCTATACCCGCGAAGTACTGCCCCCTCCCTTCGATCTTTTTGCCGTTTGCGATGCCCGGTGACTTCTCCTGCGCATTCTCCACTTACATATAGGCCAGAAGACCAGGGGCGCCTGCCGTAACAACCGCGGCTCGTCATGGATAGCAGCCCGAGTGCACCGGCGGCGGCCTTTGCCCCACAACCCACCCTCGGCGAGTGCGTTTCTCGGAGCTCCCGTCATATGATCATATGTACCTTGCAGATCTGACGCCTAACTTCAATAGCCTCGAAAGCTCGTGGGTTTCGGTCGCATGCTTTGGTCAGTCTTCTGTCAACTGACGTCGTGTTGCTTGGCATGCTTACCACTGGTTTCTTTGTAGTCATCATCTTGTACGACTACCTCCTCACCTTTGATCGCGAGGTGCTCTATATTTGGCGGCGCCGATTTACGAGTGCAAACATCATTTATGTACTACTGCGATATGTTGCGCTCGCCTCTTTAATCGTTACGATGTTGAACGTCTTTCCTTTTGCCGGGAAGACGTCGGCGGTGAGCGTCTCGGTTTCGCGGATAAATCTTGTTGGCTGACAATAAATATAGGGGTGGGTAGCAGTCGTGTATTTATTGAAGCACCAGACTCAAGTTATCTCTTTTCCAGCTGCAATGTAGTGACGAGGTTGGACTCTGCTCTTGATGCGATCGTGATAACCGCCTCTGCAGGTATGGTAATCTTCAATTCCCCGGGCCAAATGGCTGACATATATCTCATTCTTCGAAACGAACTCAATTAGCCTTCTCCGCGCTGCGTGCTTACGCACTTTGCGGAAACGTGTACGTTTCGCTTGTGGTCCTATGTTTAGATGCAGCGAATGCCGCTCCTTCGTTGGTGCGCATACGATTTACCGACTTGCGCGCCGGGACATGTATACTGATGCCCCCGTAGTACGGTACGATCAAGATGAACTCTGCTTACCACCCCGCGCCTCTCAACACGGTCTGCAACTTTGACTTGGGTGATCTTCTTCCCTTCCGAACGTGAGTTCTTTGTCCCATATTCGCAGATCATGTCTGAGTATGTTCGTAGTGGTCCGTGATCACATCCATCGTTGTGCTTCTCGTGGTCTCACCCTTCTTCAGCCATCATCGCGGGGCGCTCATGCAGTGTGGCTGCCGACCTGATCGTCCTCATTTTGACCTGGAGGCGAGCACGGCCGGTGCGGAAGTCCGGCACAAACTACAAGTTTGACATCTCCCGAGTGATCCTCAATGACGGTGAGCGCGACAGAGCCGTTCTCTTCGTGAAACACTTGCTGACATGCACCATATCCCCTCACAGGAACTGTCTACTTCATGTGAGCGATGTTGGCTCTCAGTCGCCCCCACGAGCTAACTCCGTCTACTTAGCGCACTTCTCCTCGCCAACGTGGTAAATCTTGCGCTTATCAACAACCTTCAGGTACGTATCATACCCTCGTCGATTTCATCAGCTGCAAGTACTGATTCGCCTCCGCGTAGGTCGTCTTCCTCCTCATCGGCTGGATCAGCACGTGCGTCCCATCCGTTTTCCCACAGCCGATAACTCATGGAACCCTCTCTGTAGCGTGACTGTCGTCTTCACCTGTCGCTTCGTCCTAGATCTGCACGAGGCGAACGCCGCAGCTCTGAGCGGCGGAATCCTTGGCGGCGGTGGCATCGGCGGCGTACGCGAGACGTCGCGGCTGTCGCCCCTCCAGCCTGGGGCGGACGCCTCGCTTGTCTTCCGGCATTCGACCCCCAGCATCCCGCGCGAAAGCGGACTGTACGATGCGGTGATTACGTGGGATGCGCCCTCGAGATGGGCTGAAAAAGGCGGCGAACAGGAGTACGAGCTCTGGGAGGGCAAGCGCTCCCCGATGTCGCCGAATGGCTTGGAGTTCTGAGTCATGAGCCCCGTTGGATGAAATGCTGTTTGTATGATTTGGCTGTCGGTTGTGTACACGGAGAAAATATATATACTAGAGATTGGTTCAGTGCTGCCTTTGGCGAATTTGCACTCTCAATCGACCCTTCTGACACACCAGCACTCCTGTCCCGAAAACGAGTGCGACATGCAGGATCATGATAGATGGTTGACTACAGGTATCTGGGCGATCTGTTCGGTGGAAATTCCTTCGGCGCGAACTAGACACAGTCAAGTATCAACTTGTCAGTGTGGAGGAGCATGCGCATACGAAGGTGGCCATACATGTGGGTTGCGAGCGCGTAGCTCTTCCCTGTCGATCAGGGCTTCCGCGTACTCTGCGTCCAACTCTTCCAGCGTTGCGCCACCCTCGTTGACGGTCATTCTCCAGCCCGACGACACGCCTTCAAAGCCAATAGGATTACTAGCTTCGGGGACAGCGTGTGTCGTGGTGATGAAGAGGTATTTGAGAGACGACGCGGTGTGGGAGATTAGTTCCGCGATTTGACCGACATCGGCTTTGCACAAGGACGCAGGTGACATGTTGGGCATCGACTCAGAATCCTCGCTTTGTGCGACGTCGCGTCCTACAACGACGCGTAAGTAAATGAGCGAGGGAAGTCTGAGGAGCACGGTGAGGAGCTTGTCCTGTGAAGAACACGCGTAAGTATATTTGGTAGGCTATGGCATACGACGCGCACCATGGTGTTAGGCTGCTCCGAACGATCCATAGGTTTTGAGCTCTTTGCCAAATGGATGCGACGCGGGATGAGCCGCAATATGTTTTGCCTCAAAGACGGGGCCGGATTAGGAGCGCGATCGTTGAATGAAAGAACGAGATGGGTCACCCGAGCCCCCGTCGCCCGGTTCTCAAACACGCTGTCAAACACATCCCATCCTTTCTTGGTATCGACGAATATTGTCACTTTCGTCGGGGAGGAGTCGTCCACCACTTGTGCGGTACGAAATCTAGCTTCGCCAGCGCCGTTGCCGTCAATGAGAAGGTGGTCTACTTGACACCGAAGACCGAGACAAAAGAGTAGACTGAGGTCTCCCTCGAGCCGGCGGAAGTGTGTCCACGCACTACGCTGCGCCTGGAGATGCTGATTGTGCTCGCGAACCTGGGAAATAGTATCGTCCTCAATAGCCCCGGGAAAACTCCTTATGACGAGCGTGTTATCGAGGTTCGGGAAGGTGTGGAGGAGGATGTCTAGGTATGCAATCCCTTCTTCGCGAGTCAAGATCAAGGAGTGCACTCGATGATACTGCGGATCCAGTGTCGTCGGGAACCGGCTGGGTGTTACGCAGGATGAGAGCTGAAGGGTTTCGAGTGTCGGCGCGAAGGCTTCGAGGCCGGCCGAGTTGATATCTTGGATGGACATGGAGAATGTGCCTGGGCCGCGGGAGTATGATAGGCAGCAGTCGAGGAACAGGCGGCGGATTGGAAATTGCAGACTCCCGAGTGTCGACAAGGGGTCATTACGACTCGAAAGTCCGTGGGCCCCAAATTCCTGCAAGCGAGTGAGCTCCTTGAGGGCGGAGTGGATCCTGTCATCATGTAGTACGCCATAATACCAGGGTATGTGGAGGATCTGGAGATAAGCCGCCTGTTTGAGAACTTCCACCATGGCGTCGACTACATCCGTGTGCGTTTCATCCAAATCGTGGGATCCGAGTAGATTTGTGACTGTGAGTGCACGAAGTTGATGATAGCGAGAGGGTCCTTGACCCAAGGAAAGGAAATCGCGGAAGGAGCAGATTGCGGGACCGTAGTTGATGGTAATGGTCCTCCTGAGGAGAATAATGCGGATCGCGTACGACCGCAGTGACGAGCAAGTGCATGAGAAAGCAAGGATGTCGGGAACGGTCGTGATGACGTCACAGACAGATTGAAGTACATCGAGGTTCAATAACGGAGGGGTGAAATGCACGGTGGTCGTCATGACGCTGTTCTAGTAACAGTCGAAGAGCATGGGGTATAATGTCAGTGTGAATATGAGCAAGGAACCGATTAGGATTGACCTAGACTAGAGAGTTCCTGTACAGCAAAAGAACATCGAATGGTTCGGGGGCAACGGAATCTTTGGCTCAGGTTATATGGCTGCGGGACCTTGGTAGACAAGGTGGTCAATATGAAATTTTCGAATGCAAATTGTCTTGATTCACACAGCTGAGAGCTCACCTGATCCTCAACGCGAATCTCTTCCACGGAGAGACACATGTCTGTATCTGAGCGTTCTAGAGCCCGTCCGACTAACGTGTTCCTCTTGATGAATCGTCCTCGATCTTCCGCACGAGACCTCAGAGGGAGGCGACTCTGCCATACGAGAGAGTCAGCCATCAGACGAGAATATCGCGGCTACTTGAGAAGGTTCGGGCGATGAAATGGGAAGCCCGAGTCTGACACAACGTCTCGGGGCTGGGGTCGCCAGCTGCGTTGAGTGCTGAGCGGTGAGCGGCAGGAGCTTCGGAAGACAAATTTCGAGATGGGAGAAGTAGTGATGATAGAATTGAAGAAAAATGGGAATATCACTATTTACACGTCGTAACGGACGTCGCGATAACGTTTTCTTTCAAATACTTCAGTAGATTAGATGCATCTATAATGGTTGGGTACCATCAAAACTTATGCATCTTACCACTGTGCATCTGATGGTATCAATGTGATGGATGCATGCAACTTATGATGCCAGCCTGATGGATGCATCACTTGGTTACCTGTTTGGGAGCAATGCATCCTTGCTGTGCCTGGTATATGGATCTGCATCCTGCCATATTCGGATGGATGCGATTATGACGCACTCTGAGTTCGTCGGCTAAAGAGCGTAAAACATACGTGCCCGGGCCCGGGCGTGTCTGAGCAATCGAACCTTGCTTACTTGGCGCTGCAGAGATGAGTCTACTCGTTGATAGTGTCGCTTCAAGTGTACGTACAACAAGTGACCTCGGGGAGCGTGAACAGGCGATGTAGTGATATGGGGCCGACGCCGGCGTCCCATAATGATGATCCACGGCTCTGGGCTTCCAAGCGGACATTCCTTCGCGTTCTCTCGCGTTCTTTCGCAGCCTCCCACAGGTAGCTCTTTACTTGCTTGTAAGAGCCACTTCTGTACCTACGGATTAGCTTTGAGTTACGTCCGATGTCGTATATATGTGCCGTATAGGCCCCGGTGTACGCTGTTGTATGCCGCGTAGAAGCATAGCGCCCGGTAGCACCCGGTGGTACCGCGGTTGACCTTGTTGCGCTCTGTAGTACACACTACAGGATCATAGCTCTTCGTAGCGGCCCGCACAACCCTGTGGTGCTCTAGGGATCATCGTGGTATACCATCCGACATTGTAGACACCGATAGCATGGTTGCGCTGTAGTACTGTTGTCGATTTGATGGGTTGGCACGCGAGAGGGGATATGGTGAACAACACATTCGCATTTTATTGAGCAAGCACTGTAGCTACGATACAGGGTATACTACATGAGTGTAAGGTATGAGTCACGGGAGGAATAGAGCACAAAGAGGAAAAAACGAGCACGGGACGCTTACAAATGCGAAGGTGTGACAGAACATATGCAGGGCCGTGGGCGAGATCACGGGTATGGGAGGTCAGCGGGGGGAGGAGCTCTCTGTGCGGCATTGGCACCGGTGGGCAAAGATGCGAGAGGGGGGTAGAGGAGATAGAAGGCGAGGGGAGGAGAGCAGGACCAGGCATGAGAGGGGGCGGGCATGGTCACTGTCAGGGAAGGGACACGCACCTTGTTTAGGACCGTCAGGGAACCAATCCTCCACCATCATCCTACACTCTACTCAATTGGGGAAAGGGGAATATCCTCACTAGCGCATACAACTCAAGCTGCAACCCGCGTCGACCAGACCCGCAGAAGGAGCTTGTGCACTCAGTTGATAGAGGCTCGAAGAACGCCGAAGCTCACCTGGTGGTGTCCGTATCGGTACAGTCGGTCGCTGCAAAAACCAGAGATGCAGTCATGGGGGGACACCAGAATGAGGCCAGAGAGTCCTAGGTCGAGCTGAACGTATCAGAGGAGAGGAGGATGTTCCGGAGACAAGTGGTAGCGTTTGAGGCGGGCGCGGACTGGGACTAGCGCTACGAGGCTGGAGGAGACTCCGCAGGGGGGGTCGCAACGAGAGTGAACAAGATGGTCAAAGGGAGGACAGATACGAACACGAGAACGCGAATAGAGCGAATCGACAGGAAGGAGATGAGTTCGCGGTGAGAACGAGAGGCGAACAAGTCCAAGGGCATTGAAGCGCTGGATCACGCCATCGGCAGATTTAAGCGCCTCTTGACTCGAGTCATTCTCGCGCAGCGTCGCCCCTCGTCCTTGCTCTTTCTCCAAGTCCACCTCAAGTCCACCTCATCTTCCAGTCCTCCCTCCTCATTTCGATCTCTTGTCTTTGTTTCCCCTTCTGGTTCCGATTTCGACATTGGCGAATAGATTCGGCGCGCGAGATGACGTTGCAAGATCCAATGAAATAGCTACTCAAGGTTCCCTGGGAGTTATGGGTGAGGTACGTGTACCCTAGCAGGCTCTCCGCTGGCACGCTCACGTACGCGCTACCTCCACAGGCTGAATGATACATGAGAGAGGTGTTTCAGGGGTACTGCTAGTTCCTCCGGTGCGTTGCAACCGAACACCGTCCCAACTCATACTAACGCGAGCATCCTCGGCCAGCTCTGCCGCTTCCGGATCACCCTCCTCTCGCTTGGACGATTCGCGCGGCCATCTATACCCTACGTAAGCCACTCGATCCTCCCACAAGACGCCTCTCAAACGTGTCTTCCTGTCACAAAGGCATTCTTTCAAGACGTCGTCGTCGCCATCACAGAGCGTCGCCGTCGAATATCGCGATGTGTGCGGGGACATGCTAGGCGCACGGAGTGTAACCTGCAAACAAGGTACGTTCGCTCTTTGATGCGTCGTAGAAGCGGAAGAGGTTGCGGAAGGGCGTCGCCGGCGCGCGAGGAGATTGCGATGGCTACAAGGGGAGAAGGAACGGACAGCGAGCGAATGAGAAGCGGGTATGTGAGGCGAGCGCAATCTTCTGGGCACGGATGAGCCGCATCCATCGCGTGCACTAGCTGTGCTTTCATTCCTTCTATCCTACGTTATGTATTGCTGTCGTATTGCGCTGTATCGTCGTCGTCTGGTGTAATCCATATATACAGAGTGTTTCGTGCCATTTTCAACGTCCCCCTGGTGCAAGATGTGGCTTCTACCTAGTATTTACTAGCAAATAGCCCCTTCCGTGCTGCAGCTACAGCTTCTGTGATATACTCTATCGATGGCCCGGTCATATATATAGTATTGTGGTGTCCAATAGAGCTGCCGCACGGAACTATCGCGAGCTACGGAGCGCTACAGAGTGCTACAGAACGCGCGCAAGCAGCTACAGCGCATATGAGAGAGGGGGGATTGCAACAGCGCTACAGTACTTGTACAGACCATATCGTCCTACAACGGCGAGCGTTTTTTTACTGATGTTGCGGACGCCCGATGTCCGTGTTCATCTGCATACAGGCCGTGAGGGTCCCCACGACCCCGAGGAGGCAGTCGACACTCTACGCGCAATCAGCGGCGTCGGTGTTAGCACTAGAACATAGTACGCACCTTCCCAGCGCGCAGAATGCGGTCGAGAGTGCGCTCTGCGCCGACGCCGCATTCAATCAGAATGCTAATCGGGACGTGCTTGCCATTTGCCTGGTCCACAATGTCCTGGGGGATTCGAGCTGCCCTCAGACGCTCCTGTAACCCTATATGTTACCTCTTCCTCTCGGCTGTTAAGTGCAATGGAAGACGAACCTTTTCGACGACCTCGAATAGGGCGTTTACTTTCTTCACCCGGTCGTCCGTGGTGGAAGAGATGTCGACTAAACAGGTGAAACCAGGCTCGATCACGTCCCACTTGATGTTCGGATAGGTTGCGATCGACTCTGTGAGCTGGCTGCATATCTCCTTTGCACGTTCATGGTGGTTGGCGTGCTCCGTGTATGCCTCCTTGTAGTCCTTGACGGCGCGGCCCAACGCGTCAGTTAGCAGCTCGTAAGGAGGAGGTCCCTTTAGGATGTCGAAGTGTTCGTCGAACCGTGCCTGGGCAGTTGTGAGGGCGAGAGGTTATGGTTAGATGCTGGCAATTAGAGACATACCGCGGGGCGGCTCAGCAGGTCGACGGCGTCCCCGTAGTTGGCGAGGTCTGCCTCGATTTCCCGGATGGTCCGATAGTGCTCTGCCAGTTTTCTCTCGGCCACGATTGCCTGATCCAGTATTGCGCACCTACTCAGCCCGTTGATACCCGGGGTACCAGAGTCCCGGCCCGCACGCACCTACGAAGTATGTCAGCAGGTTCATTGCGCGTTCGTTTGTGTGACGACGGGAAGACTTACGCCGGCCATCGACGTCTCTACCGCATCCAGCTTCTCACGAAGCCAACGAAATCGCTCTCTTAAGACCTCCATGTCAATCCCACGGCGCCGTAGCCTCTGACGGGAATGAGCAATCTTGTGATATGTTTCGAATCGGTAGTCCTCGTTCAGGTGCATCAGGGAGCGTGGGACACCATCGCACAACGCCAGGGGGTCCGCATAGAATTGAAAAGATTGGGGGGTCCTGTGTCGTGGGCGGACGTTATGGTATGCTCAGCATGTCAGACGTGGATAAGAACAGGCCTACTTACAACGGCCAGTCCTGCTCAATGGCGTCAGCGTCCCAAGCCATTACAGATGCGTCGAGGCAGAGAGTAGAAATAGTAGTTTGTTGCCATGTAGTGGAGTCCATTGTGTTGGTCAAGTCTAGAGAGGGGCGTCGTGGTTAGCTGCTCATTCGCAGCGTTAATAAATACGTCGCCATTTGTTCGCTTACGCACCTGAAGAGCGTGCTCGCGCTCCACCAGTTGCCGATGTCGCGGTGGATCGTGGTCCGAAGGTATGACTCTGCTTGCTGCGGTATCGTATACGTGATGCCGTACTGACACAAGCTTCTTGAGGACGTGCAATAGATCGGCTGGATGTGTGATCAGCGGAATCCACCTCTAGTGGGTCGCGGAGGGTTGTAGTTGGAGCGCATGACCGGGTTTGCTGCGGTATCGTGTACGCGATGCTGCATGTGTACAAGCTTCTTGTGGACGGGCGGTGGAATCGGCGTCGGTAGATCCCCTTCCTGAGCCTCTTGTGGACGGTCAGTGGAAATGGCTATGCCCTTAGCCGGCAGATTCCGTCTCCGTATTACTAGAAGTCTCCGTCAGTACGTACGCATTTGCGCGAGGCGTGCAACATACCGGGTCGCTCCCGAGGTGTGACGAGATGGAGCGAGACGGGGCGTAATGACTGTGAACGGCGACCGAAAGGGTCGCGGAGCGAGGAAACGGCTTGTGAGCATTGGTCCTAGACTCGGAATATCAGCAATGCGTCGCCTCTTCGCGCCGAAAAAAATCTCACCTATGACTCGTTGCCGTGAACCTTCTAACGGACGTTGAGTCGAGGCCACGGTACGTACAGTAACGTCCCACTGGTTTGTATACGGGATGCGGAGCATCGCGTCCTGCGTTTGGCTTCCCGCGTCGCACGCCTGACTTCGATTCACTGGACGCGATACACGTGAAGCTATTTGTGTGCCTGTATAACCATGTGCATCTGATAAGTTGTAGAGGTTTTGCGTTCGCTGCCTACGCGTTTCCCCGGCGCGGAGTCCGGTGCTACATCAGTACAACGGTGAAATAGTCTTATTACTCATACACGGGAATCGGGAAGCAAGCAAGAACATTGTGTTGCTATCGTGTTTTCGCAGCCTTCGTGCCTCCTCCTCGCCCAGACGGTGCCTGGCCTTCGGTGTCCAGCTTCCTCTTCCTCGCAGTTGCCGATTGCTTCGCGCCGAGGCTAGCTCGAGACTTCGAGCCTCCAGCGGGAGTTCGAGGAGGTTTCCGCACCTGCTGCAGAGATATTATCAGGTGCCACGCTATGATGAAAGTTTGCGATATTAGCTCACCTTCGAAGACAACAACAGCTCGTCTTCTCCCTCTTCTTCATCCTGTTCCTCTCCTTCCTCCCCTTCCCCCTCCCGAGCAGCACGCTTCGACTTCGCAAAAGAAACAGCTGACGGCCGCCGCCTGCGCGGCGCGGGCGCAGATGACGACCCGGGTTCGTACACGGACCCGGACGCCACAGACTCGTCATCCGGGAGCGCGTCCACGTCAACCTCCGACTCGTCCTCCTCTTTCACGGTCACGACAGCCGTCACGCGGCGGACGACGCGTGGCTGTCCGAACGCGGCCTCTATGGGTACGCGCGGCGCGGCGCGGCTACCACTTGCCTGCGTCTGCATGAGCTCTCTGTCTTTACGCTTCGAAGCGGACGCGCGAATGGGGGAGGCATGCCGCGAGCGTGGCTCTCGCTTGCGCTCACCTGCGCTTCGGGCACTATGGGGGGCCTTGGATTTGCGAAGTGCTGTAAGGGCGGCAGCTACAGACGGGAGGAAAGAACGTACGGCATACTGCCCAGCAAGCATCTCTTCTAAGCGTAGGGAAAGTCGCGCTCTCTCATGCTCCGTTCTTCTGTACTGTTCTTTCCAACTGTCGACCTCTTGACGCGATGTGTCCTCAATACATGCTAGTTGAGCCTTCCATTGCTGGACCTCAGCACGAAGCTGATTGATCATCTCCGCTTGGTGCTTGATCTGCTTAAACTAAGGAAGGGCCAAGCAGTACAAGAGCAGGGAAGACGCACCGTCACGTCTGACTTGCTTGCCTGGGGAACGTACGCATGATCAGACAAGAAAGAGAAACAGGCTAAGGTCGAACTCACAGCAGCCTTCAAGCCCTCTCCTCGAGCTTCCAAGTCCTTCGCTTCCAGCTGAACTTCGTGCAAAGCCTTGACCGCATCATCCCTTTCTGCTCGCAATCGGGCGAGCTCTGCATGTGTTTGTTCTTGTACGGCTTGTACGGCGGTGAGCTGAAGAAGGAGTAAGAGACATTCTCAGCCATTCTGCATTTGCGTCGGGTAAGGGGTCAACACACCGCTATGGTTGCGGCTTTGGTGAGGTTGGCAAGAGCGGAGGACACTGAGGAGGACGCGGCAGAAGAGGATGTGGCTGCAGGCATTGGTCAAACCAATCCCGGCATGGGGGTCTGTAAACACCAAGCAAACACGGCCAATCGACGCGTCTGGCGCGGTTGTGGTGCGTGCTGCTGCGGCCGCATCGATGAGCGCTAGCGCATGTCCGTGTGGCGTCACCGGAACAGCCGCCCAACCAGAGACGCGCCCTCGCTTGTCACTTTCCCACACGCTACTTCACGTGCTGCTACCATTTCCTCCTGGCCGCGGCGGTGGGTGTCGTCTTTGACCCCATCGTCGTACATTCTACCCTCTATGTTCTTCATGTTGTCGACATCGATTAGTGCATCCTCCTCTGCGCACTACACAACTCTTGACATACTCGCGCAGACATCTCAATTCATGGCCCGCGAAGCCCTTCGGTGTCAATCTGGCGTTGTCCGGTTTGAGCAATGGTGCGTCCAATGTATCGGAATTTACGACCTCGCCCACTCACCCAAACTCAAGCTGTGGGCTCTGCGCACCCTCTAATCCCACCCTTCCGTTCGGCGAACCCCTCATGGCTGCTCTCGCGCCCTCACATCTATCTCGTTGCGCCTACGGCCCTCGGTGTAATGCGGTCGCTACCTGCCACGACGTCGGTATGCTCTGCGAGGTTGAGCCCGAAAGCATGGCCTTTGAAGGCAGCTAGATGACGCCCCCAGATGGACGCTTGCCGTCAAGCTCACCGATTTCAACCTATCCACTATTGACATCAAGTTTCCGAACACGGGCTGTGGTAGCTCTCTACATGGGTTTTAGTGAGCGAGTTCCTCAGAAGCCTTGCGTGGTGTTCTTGCTCACGTCACACTTACTAGAATTCGGCAATTACTTACACCTTGCTTATTCTCTGTGAGCAGCCGACGTCTGGTAAGTGTTGTCATGTCTGTCGAAATGTACACGCTGTGCTGACTAGTCGCAAGCATGTCGTTGACGTCGTCTTATAGCTTATACTTTGATGCCTTCGATAACCATCACGCTGGGTGCGCGCTGGTGTCTCTTTCAGGTTTGTCGCCAGCAACCCACCGGCTTCTTCATGCAGCACTTTTCCCAGATGACGCACCCACCATCGTTCATGGTGACGCCATCGAACTGACGTGGGGATAGGCACATCGGCGGCGGGTTCGGAGTCGGGTTCACGAGCGCAGGGGAGGCGAGCTTATCGCGGGGAGTCTTCTCGGGGCGCATTCACTGACCGCAGCTTCTCACGAACAGTCGATATGTGAGTACTACCGCATTGCTCGCTCGCGCTCTCTTCTTCTCATCGTGAGGGAAGCCGACAGCTCGCGTCGCTTGCTGGGTCTCGCTAAGGCCCTATGAGCTGTCGTGTTTCTGCGTGAATACGAACGACTTCCGGTAGCGCGTCCCCTTTCTGACGCATGAACTCGTCCTCCGCTCGAACGCTCGCCAACATGATATCGACGGTCGCCATAGCCTTTGAAGCTTTAAGACTCGAGACTATAATACATGCTTGTGAGTATACTCCCTTAGCTGGATCTGCAGTGCATTGAGACACGTCGCAGTGCACCTTTGGCTGACCACTTGCTCGCTCAGGTCGTCCCAAGCTGCCTCCACACCGAACTCCGTGTCTTGACAATAGGTGTCGACGCAGAGGGTTTATTGCCGTCTGTAGCCGACTTGTCGCGTGCGGCTCTGAGAGAGATTTTCCCCACCGTGCGCGTTTTCTCCCCCGCCCTTTCTGGCTTAGCTCTCACTTCTGCTGCCACCGTGTCTGTCTCGTTTCTGCGCCAATCGCTATGCTTCCAAATGCGTCCAACCCTACTCGACGCTAGCTTTCTTTCCGTACCGATAACAGCGTACAATAACCCGTTGTACTCACGCCCTGCGGTCCCGCACCGCTCAACCACCCGCCATCCACCGACCATCGACGCTGCCGAAAGCTGTGATTATCGACGCACTCAAACCGTATGGAGGATGGAGGGGAGATACCGTAGATCATATTAAGAAGCTATGTGGCGAGTGCGCGAGGCAATGAGTGCCGGTGACGGAGGCGATACTGAGCTATTGGACTGGCATACGGATATGTTGCTCGCTCAACCGTGCCTCCGTTCTACATTGATTTTGCTGTGCGTTCACGTTTGCGCTTATGTAGTTGTCCTCCATCGAGCTAGTTTTCTAGACGTCCGCTACACCCAGCGCCTGGCGGGTTTCTCTGTACAAAGTATATCCACTTCATCTATCGATCTCGTAACCCATGAGATTGCAAGGTCAACCGACGCAGACATTAGATAGCCAAGCAAACTTGCGGAGACATTTCCTCCAGTCAGACTCATGTTGTAATTCCACTAGCCCGCTTCTCGCCCAGCCTGAGCCACGCGCAAGCGTCTGTACAACTTCGGGGCTAATGAGGCGGAGAACACAGCCATATGTTGTGAGCTAGGGCCTGCAGTGTTGACGGACGACGTACGAGTCTCTTTCACACGCAACACGCACGAGGGCAAACGTAGCAGCCAAGAGGCGGGACATGACTAGTAGGCATAAGTATCGCTTTTGAGTAGACGTTTAAGGTACATGTATGAGTAGCTACTCGCAAAAGACGAAAGGGATACTTCAGCCGCCATAGTTTGCTATGGAGCGGAATGTACAAGGACGAGGCTGGTAAAGATTGAGTGGTTACTTACTTTCTGCTCAACTGCGCGACCCTTCGTTACGCCTACAGTATCCCCTCGCTAGTGGTACGCAGCCCAACGCCGAACGTTCAAACGTTTAGGGTTCACAGAGGTTGGGTTTGGGCGGAATACGGCATGTGGGATACGGGTCTCCCTCCGCCGGCATTACTCAGAGGACCTTGGCATCGCTTGCTGGTAAGATATAGTATTAGCACATTCTTCGTGGCACTTTGCACTTCGGATACATTTGAAGCTAGCACTGGGACTCGTGGGGGAGGCTGCGTCGACGGTCGGTGGGTGGCGGCGGTGGCTGAGCAGTGCGGGACCGCGAGGCGTGGGTACGACGCCTCTTCGCGACATGGAGGATCGAGCTCCCCGTACGCTTCGCCGACTGCTTTGCCCCCAACCCGGCACCCCTTCACCGGACCCCCGATTCGAACCGCCTCGAAGCCTTCACGCCCCCTGACGCAACGTGAGGTTTTTCTACGCCCTCAGCCGCATCCTTGGGACACGCCCACCCTTCCGCTGACAGCTCCTGCCATGCATCTCCCGGCGCACCCGGCGCACCCAATGCCCGCCCGACATGAATCCTCTCCAACTGACCTGGCCTCCCACTCGCTCGCCTCCTCACCTATGTCTGTAGAGGCCCTCGACTCTGCTGACGGCGCCCCAGAGCCCCGCGGCAGGCAGCAGCCTTGCCCAGCCTCGCCTCCCGCCACCTTGACTGCGGGCCTCTCTACTACACGGAAGTTTAGTTACAAGGTATGTACGTCACTACGCCGTTAGGGAGTGTCCTATGCGCCAAGCCTCATATCCAGGATCGCGCCTTGGACGCGCAGGAGGGCGGGAGGCTCAGGGCGCTGCCCACCTCCCACATAGCACGGGGAACATACGTTGGGTGGCATCTCCGGAGAACTGGTCTGAAGGGAGGATTCAACACCAACGAGGATAGGGGCTGACATGAAGCACATACCGGCACCGACGATAGTTCAGACGTTGGTCTCGTCACTGGTTCGCCGACGTCGACTTGCTGGAGCGCGCCGGACGACGCGCAAGACCCGCTGCTCGTGTCAGCAGAGGCGGCGAACGTTGGTCGCCTCTGGTCCTTCCGCGAGACCAGTTTCCAGAGGCTGCCGTTGCTCCAGGACTCTGGTCTAAGGTTGCTGTTCTTGACGCACCTGCCGTCGTAGTCTGACAGGCCCGGCGACGTTGGCGTGCTGGTGCCGTTCGCGACCGAGCCAACGCAGTGCCGCTACTCGACGTCAGCGTCGCTGCGATGGGCGCGTCGGACCTAGAGTCGAGCGAGTCTGACTCGCGCGACGGCGGCGGGTCCCGGCAGTGGCGGCACTTAAGAAGCCGGAGCTCTATGTGCACGTGTCAGCGCGAAAAAATGATGCTCAGTTTAGTCATAACCTACCCCAGCTTGCAGCCCGGGCGATGAAGGAGGGCGCCTGCGTCCTCGAACGCTGGTCGAGGATCAGAAACACCGCGTCATCTGGACCCTTGAGGGATGTTGAGATGTACAGGTACTTGGTCGACGGAGTCCATGACCGCAGTCGGTGGAGTAAGGAGATCGTAGAAACCATCATTGACGCAGACTACGAAGGAGGCTGTCAGTATATGCACCCGAACGCGCCGCGTCGCGTCTGACAGGGCCGCAGCGTCGCCCGCCCACACACGCGCCGCTCGCCCACTTGACGCGATGTTGCGGTATGAAGGAGCGGGGGAGGCAAAACTCACGCTCGAGGTTCTTCGCGCTCCGGCGGGCTTGCTGATCATCTAATGACCTTGATGGGGCGGCTAGGGAACGTGCCGACGACGCGCTCCGGTTTGTCGTCGGACGACGGCGCCGTGGCCTTGACGAGCGCCTCGACCTTGTCTTCTTGCTGATGTCCGAGATGAAGATCTCCTTATCGACGCAGCGGCCAGTGTACGTCGTTCCAGTGGGTGAGTGGCTCACGTCGAACGCCTTGTCGGTGGCGGTCGTTCACTCGATCGAGCCTTCTTGTGGCGCCAGCTCGCCCGAGATGGAGACGACGCGCAAGGGGAAGATCTTGGGCTCGTCGTCGTGACGCGACGTCCAACTACCACAGATTGCCAATCATGACCGCAGTGGGCGGCGGGCGGAGGAGGCTGAAACGGGACGGGGACAAGTCATGTCAGGACGCGGCGCTCCCCGGCGGCAACGGAGCAGCTCGCGCGATCGCGCGACGTAAGCTTTTTGAACGACCTTGCTCGACGTGACGATGACTGTGCGCTCGCCGAGTGTGAACCCGGGCGGCGTCCGGACGTAATGAGCAAGGTATGGGCTGCAACAGCCGGGATCTACTTATGAGCGGGTCTGCAGGTCAGTCGCGCCCGCCGCGCCCAGGTCCATGCGGACGCAGCTCATCTCGTCCAGAGCAAAAATTCTGACCGGGGGCCCGTCGATGGCGCGATGAAGGACGGCAGATCGCCACCTTCTCGGAAAAGGCTGCGGACTGATGCCGAAGATGATCCGGAATGTAGTTTTGGTAAAGGTGGGATGGTAGGGAGAGCGGCGGAATTACGGAGGGCGGGTAGCGCCCCTGGGCCATTCGGCCCTGGAACGGGGAAAGAGTGGAGGAAGCCGGAAAGCCGATGCCGAGGTCGGGGTTGACGGACATGCCGTTGTAGTCCTCGTCATTGTTGTAGTCGGAGGGGTAACTGCCCGTGCTGAGGCCAGACATGCGGCGGTCGAGAACGTCGGTGGAGCCTTTCCCAGACGGATACTCTGAGAGCTGGCCATTGAAGGTGAAAGCAGACGAGTGCTGCAGGCTGCCGACGGTGTCGTTGGGCGTCAGCGGGGAGGGTTTGCCATTGCTGTAGGAAGAGGGCGTAAGGCCATACGGGTCGGGGCTGGGGTTGTGGAACTGGTGTATCGGGTCGGAGAAGGGGCTCTGGTTGGCGTACATGGAGTCGAGATTGCTGTGGGAAGGGACGGAGCTGCTGGGTGAGGCGCAATGGCGGCCACCGCCAGAGGGGGAAAGGGTCAGTCCGACGGAGGTCGACCGGGCGCGACAACACCGGACATACCTTGTTCACGATCGCAATCGGAATAAAACCCCACCGATGCGGGCACCGGGACGCTATGTCCTATCTAACTTAAGCCCTCTTGACTGCCAGCGTGACCAGCAGGGCGTAGGTGACTGTTGGCCTGTGCATTTGACCGTTGCGCAATAGCGAATTTTCGAGACTGGGGGGAAACGGTCAGCTACGCATATTCTGTATCATCTTTCTGGATTCAGGCATATGTAAACATACCATTCTATCTCGGAGGGGGAAAGAGAGTAGAGAAGGAAGAGGAATGGAGGGTGAACACATCACTGCAACGCAAGTCATCTCGCTGGAGGCCACCGGATAGACCGATGCTTCTCCACGCCATGGGTTCCGCCGGAGGACCGACGCTCATGCATGGACGAGTGACTTTACGCTACAGGACGAGCACACCAACTCGCTGGTAGCTGGTAGGAGAGGGGAAGGGACATGGTGGTGGTAGGAAGGAACAGTACTAGTGATCGTAGGCGCCTCTCATGACTACGTGTCGAGCGCCTCCGCCTCAAGCACCGGTAGGCGCCCAAGCGCTCATACGCACGGTCCATCCGTGGCGACAGATGCGGCAGTCGGCCCTATGCTGAACGTCCCTCGGAGATCGGTTCCGGGATACAACTCGCTGGTTTGTTGACGCGCCAGTGTGATGCTCGAGTATGATTACTGTGCGTCATTAAAGCTACTATGCCCGAACAGCTACAGCCTAGACGTCCGTGTCCTTATCCGCAACTACGTAGAGTCTTTGGGGCGATAGGAGGCTGCCTGCTTCCGCGCCGCCTTGCTCTCAGCATACTTCGCAGCACGCTCCGCAGCTGCCTGCTTCCGTGCCGCCTTGCTCTCAACATCCTTCGCAGCACGCTCCGCGGCCGCCTGCTTCCGCGCCGCCTTACTCTCAGCTTCCTTCGCAGTACGCTCCGCGGCCGCCTGCTTCCGCGCCGCCTTGCTCTCAGCTTCCTTCGCAGCATGTTCCGCGGCCTCCAACTTGATCCTCTTCTTCTTCTCCTTCGACTGATGACGACGGCGCTTGCCAGCCGAGCTTGCACCCTCGAGCGGCGGACTAGACTGTACAATAGCAGGCACAGCCTAAGAGAGTTGAGTAAGTGCATCTCCTTAATAACCGCGTGTCATGGCGTACCTTCCCCCCAATGTTCGCAGCAACTGAGATAGATTGCCAGCCATACCAGAGCAGGCTGCGCAGTTGCAGAACGTCTTCGGGACCATCACTGCGGATGCGGTGGAGACGTTGCTCAGGAATCATTTCTTTCACTCGTTCCAGGTGTTGGGCGGACACAAAATCACAAGCTACTTTGATTGTATTCTGGACGTTGAGCACCTGCTGAATGTGATTAGCAACGGGAAACGTAAACGAGGGCCATGGAAATACTTGGTGAGCGCATCCAGCCGGAATGAAGACTATTTGACCCCAGTACTGACGAACAACCCACGGTTGTACGCCATACTGCACTTCGAGCTCCTGAAGCATCGCGGGCGAGAGGTACACTGACTGAGAGAGGATGGGGTCGAGCTGTTCACGATCGAATCGAGCATCGCGGGCACGGAGATAGGACCGGATCTTGTCGTTGCAGTCAGCCGGGAAGATGTGCCAGATTGCGGCTACTTCGTCTCTGTTGACTGTATACGTCGCCTCGTTGACGGCGTCCGTAACATCGAGATGGAGCTTCGTCGTTCCGTGAGGGCTGTTCTCAGTGTGGTAACCGTCAGCGATGTATTCCTTAGGCCCTGTTGATCATACCAGAGTGGCTGCTAATGAGATATATGTGTGTTTGGTGCGTAAACGGGAACGCTTACCGAGATCGGGAGAGACGCCATTTTGCGGATAGTGGGCCACAAGGTTGTGACAGCCATTCAAGTGGACCAAGCTTCGACAGTACTCAGGAAGGCTGTAGACATACGCGTCATAATGGTCGGGGAACGTGTCCTTGAAATGCTTGTCAGGTGGCCAGTCCTAAAATCTGGTCAGATATGTTCGCTTGAGAGTGATACCTACCACTCGCCTTCAATTTCCAAACCCGACCATCCGTTGAGCCGCTGTGAAAGCGTTTGAAGAACACCCTAGCCGAAATTGACGACGACGCGGGTTCATTTGAAACGCAATCTATCGGGGTCACCCTCATGTGGCCGAATTTCTCCATGTACGCTACCGGATTCCATTTATCCTGCAAGAGAATGTCTCCGACGTGAATAATGAGAATGGGAATGCCATATAGCCACATATAAAAGAAATCGAGGTCTGAGAGTGAGCGACCTGCGGAGATTGTGGTGATATCGGGAGGCGACGATTGTGGAAGACGATTCCTAGGTTCCTTTAAAGGCCTAGATATGATTACATTAGCCGTAGCCTATAAATGTGAACATGCTACTCACCGGAACCTCTGCGCTTTCTCCATCTTAGAGATCGCCTCTTCGAGATCGGGACGGGTAAATCTGGTCATTGGTCGGAAAGTTCGAACATCATGCTGGCGTTGTGTTGTGCATTTTGCGTGCTTAATCCAGTGGCTGGGCTACTTGCGGAGTAGCATCAGTGTCTTCTGAACAATTGAGATACCACTTACAACAGCTGCGTTGTCAACAATATCGGATCGACATTGCCCACATACTTCGAGGCCACAATCCGCACAGAACCACGCGCAGTTGAATAAATCCGTCAAGCATACGTCTAAGGGCGACCAAAGAAAGATATAATCGCAAGACAGTTGTTATGAAGATGTAAACGTACCGCATACCACACGGTAAGAGGTCTCCCTCTCACGAAATATTAGAGACTCCCGAGAGATATGGCGTAGCTCTTCTCTGAGGTCCGGAAGGAGAGCGCCGGCGATGCGTCGCTGTGGCGCAAATTCGGTCGCGAGAATGCAAGACAATGCAAAACGACGTACTGACATCTCTTGAGCGAAATCCTTCTGCAACTTCGCGCTAAATACCGGACGGACTTCGGGCTTCTGATGAGGGCCCGCCGCGAACGAGACAGACTGGTCGGTGCCCGACAACTGGACTTGTCGTAGCCCTGCAGCCGTTCACGAGTCAGTCACGCGGAGTCGCAAGTCAAAAGCGTACGAAATGCAACTGAGTGACGGACGAACCTTTGAACCTGCAATTTGTCGGATCCTCGTCAAAACAACTGAGACAGGTCGGGAGGTGCTTGAAGAGCGCATTGGCGCGAGCTCCAGAACGACACGGATGACTCTGTACGGAAAGCTTCATATAGACGAGAGAGCGTGAAACAAGAAGTTGGCCCACGGAAACGACAGGGAGGTAGGAGCGCCAGACCAGGGGTGACCGATGACGTCGAACGGCTACACGCCTCAGAATCAGAGGGACAGAGAACGCACGGCCGCAAGAATCAGTGACGCGTCCGTCTGACTTACGGCATCGCCTGCTCCGGCGCTCTTGTAAACAATCACACGTGAGCGTGCTTGCTCCTGTTTGCTCAGGCGATTGGCCGGAATCTAGGTCTCCGCGGGCATCGGGCCGCCGAAGCCCCTTCCAGCCTCGTTGTCGGGGGGCTAGCATCGCCCGCGATGACCTCGAGTTCATCCTTGCCGTCTCGGCAGTTCGAATGCGCACTGTGCAGCCTCCTATGCTACCTCGCAGTGCGTTCGGGTTCTAGGCTCGGTTTTTGATATTCTTCCTCCTCAGCCCTTCGCACGCGGCCGTTTGCGCGCCGACAGTATGGTGTTACCATCACCCGCCCCGAGCGCACCGCCCTGTAGGATCTCAGCACAACAGCGGCGATGATCGCAGCCGCGCTCATCAGTACAGGCTCTGTATGAATATCCGCGCTCCTTGAGTCATACCCGTGACCGACGTTCCTCCAGCCCTCGTGCGGTTGGGGAGGGTCTGTGGAACGTCTACGGGAGCGAGACTACCCGTGCACACGAATAGGTGCTGCCAGCAAATTGAACGGTGCGGTACGGTGGGCAGCCAAAGCTTTGTCTCGTAGGCGTAACCTTAGGAATACTACAACACGCGCGTTACTGACCACGAGTGACGGATCGCGCTGCGTAGAACGAACCCATTTAGCTACAGGTGCAGTGTAACTAGCTATGTTTACTCGCCTGTACTCGTAGGCAAATACTGTATCCCTTGTAGAATGATACGCCTCCTTGGCCCACATCAAAGGCTCTATATTATTAGGGAAGGTCGCGTACTAGGATACAACCTCGTCCGAATTCACAGTCACATCGTCAATGTTGATAGCACTAAGGCGACCTTGTATCTCCGCAACGGGATCCATCAATATATCCGTACAAGATCCCTCTAATGCCGCCGCCCACTCGTCTTTTGACTGCGAAAGACGCGTGAATAGGTGGTCGGGATTCAAAGAGACACGTACGTACGACTTGAACAGTAGTCCTCTTATAATGCTCTTGGCATTTGTGCAGCATTCGAACGTACCGATATGCTTGCCTACGGAGATGAAGAATAACCTCAGTAGACATCCACCTAAGGAAAAGACTAGTTGTACGACTTACTTGCGCGCATGAGCAGCCGGGCCAGACTCTCCTTCGAGCTCGTAGCCATCCGCGATGGTCGTCCAATGGCGGCGAAAATGAGCGAAGAAGCGGATTGTACGTCGCATCTCCTCAATCAAGAGACGAATTTCCTCATTCCAGCGAGCACACAGTGCACTCGATCGGAACCAATGCACGCGCTTGACTGTTGCACGCGCATCAGGGCAGGCGTGAACGGAGAAGATGCAGGACTTGCCTTCGGCGAAATACGCCTTATATGCAGGATCGGTCTCGTTCCCGACGAAGCTGAAGTCGTCCCAAATCCAAGACACGGACTTACGACTTTGACCGATGCTATTGGCCGAGTTCGTCAGCGTAAATTGGACAACGTCTTTCTTACGAAGAAGCCGGAAGGCGGGATCCTCTTGCGAAACTCCGAGGCGAAGCAGGCTAATCCTGGCTCGGCGGTAGTCGTCAGCATTAGCCACTATTTGGTCATACTTGCGGCGGATCTTCTTTCCCATGCGTGTGTGAGCAACCTTGCCTGAGAGATCGAATTGCTTGACTTTGAGGGACTCGGAGATGATGATATGTGAACGGAGAGCTTCGAGCGCATCCCTGGCCTCCGCTTTGCGTATAATGACCTCCCAGTCGACAAGGGATTTCGCTGCCGACTGAGCGAGGACACGACAGTCAAAGGAGGACGGTAGAGGGATGTTCACAGCATACACTTCGCGCCAGATGTCCGATTTGCAATCGGGATCGCGCAAAGGGGGTAGACCGATGTCAGCTCGCGCACTGGTGCTCTTGACGTCTGGGCGCAGGTCAGAGTTGTCGTGCAAGGGGGAGAAGAAGTTGGCCGGGGCAGCACCTGTAGGCGCCAAAGCGTTAAAAAAGAATAAGGCATATTGGCCGAAGGTTCATACCGGCTGCGCTGCCATCCAAGGATGGAGGCGTCGGCGGCACCGGTTTCCCCGCGGGGTCAGCAGCCATCGCCCCACGGGCGGCGTCTTCCAGAGGAGGCTGAAGGTGGGTGTTAAAGCTCTCCTGCCAGCTGAGAACCCTGTCAACGAAGTCTTGACGGGCTCGTTGGAGAGCTTCGCGAACATCGTCACTGCCATCATCATCCTGAATGGCATCAAGAAGATCTTCGCTACAGGAAAAATGAGCAAAACATAGAAGATGCGAACTATGAGCGCACCGAATCGCTTGCAACCGGACACCCTCGTATATGGCATCGAAGATCGCAGCGCTTACGTGGCCAAATTCACCGATATCTAGCTTGTCCTTGACATCCTTCAGAAGCTCCGTTGTGCTTAGCCCTACGACAAAGGGTAAGGAGATGCTGACTGAGACGAAGAGTCGACCTACCGCGATCCACAGAGACTTCGTAGATATTCTTGAGATCGTGATGCTTACTGAGATCGGTGACGTCTTCTTGCCACTGTTTCTCGATGCGCTTCATCTCGGCTATCTCTTCCTTGGTGAAGTTTTCCTCCAACGTGGACATGTGCTTATTCACTTCTTGCGAACGCGTGACCGCGTTAAGAAGGCGATCGGCCAGGTCTTTAGCTATGGCAGGCAATGTTAGCATGCGATGATGGAGAGGTGGTTCGTACATACGGGTGGAGTGAACGCGCCGTACGTTGAGATCGTTCCAGACATCGTTGAGGAAGTCGTGCCGGTGACCCCACGTCATCTCCTTTGCACGCGTCGCGAACGTATTGAGGACCGCCCAGATGCGTTCGCACGCTTCTCCGTCCGTGAGGCCGACACCACGAAGGAAGTTGTATGCGAACTTGTACCGGCACTTAAGTTGGTGAGCTGGGAGATGAAACTTGCCTACGGCGGCTAAAGTGAACGGGAAAACAGTATCTAAGTTTGGCATACACTTCAAGAAGCCGAATGCCTCCTTAATGTATTTGATGCGGTCGTTGAAGTTGATGCGATACTGGCAATTAACGTCGTAACCGGAAACCCACATGTGGAGATTGTAGTAGGGTCTCAAGCCGCTGCAATGAGCCAAATCGGAGTATAGATATCTACAGATCTCGCTGAGGACACGTCGCTGTCATGGAAATATGAGGCTTACCCTTCACCGCCCACTATGTCGACAACACTATTCTGAATGGCGAACATGTGGCGCGCGCAAGTTAGACCAAGTATCCCTGTTACGCGCCCGCCATAGCGTGAGTAGCCAAGGGCTCCGAACTTGTGGCATGTAGTCGGCTAGAAGGATGACTAAGCGTAACGAACCGTATAGGAAGGAACCGCTAACCTCCTTCTCGGTAGGTGGCTTCATTGACCTCACGAAAGTCGCGGCCTCTTGCTCTTCGACCCAGAAGCCGGCACCTTGAGTGAGAGGTCGGTCGTTGAGGTCCATGGGCTTCATTTTCTGAGACTGTTGGAAGTTGCCGTCCACGGCGTGAAAGTGCGCTTCGAGGAATCTAATGGAGCATAAGCAGCAGATCACCGGTGTCTCGAAACAAGCGAAGCTCACTTGTCCTCCTCTGGGCGATCTTTCCAGCGCGGGTGTAGATTATACTTGGGTTGAGGGCAAGCGGGGCATAGTACGCCGAGACTACCTTCCGGAAGCGACGCAGCAGGCTGGACATTGTTGCGTTTCGTTGCTCGTATGAGCGCAAATTCCCGGGTTGCAGTGAGGAACTCTCTATAGCGGTCCTGGGAGACGTCGTTAAAGAAAGGCTGTGTTAGAAGGCGGGTAAACATACCGGCACCTCGTCCGCACAAACGTTGTCCGTCGTGCGCTTGAGATACTCTACGTAGTCTTCCGTTGAGATGGCCGACTGCAGCGACAAAAGTTGGTGATCCCGTAGACAGCTGAGTGAAAAGGCCGTCTCAGGTCGAACCCACGAGCCTGGCCAAAGACCGAAGCGAATGAGCTGCAACGGTTCAGGCGTTGGCTGCTGAGTCTTCGTATCAACACAGCGGCAGAAAACTACGTTGTAAGGATGGATCCCGTGATCGTGGACGATCGTCATTGGTCTTGGCTCTCGAACGGTGATAGGGCATGGTTGACCGTCGTGGCCAAGGTTCAGCGAGAGTTTGGTGTTCTCTGTAAGGGTACCAAGCGATCGTCTGATCCAAAACTTCTTCTGCGGATCCCAGTCCTCGATCCGATGGAAGGGGTTGTGGTAATGACTGGTAACGACACACCGGGCGCATTGAATCGATGGAACATAGCAGTCTGAGCATCGGAATGCGTGATCACCACGACCTTCGTCGAGGAGGGTCTCGCATGAGGGACATGTAAAAGGGTATCCAGGACCTGCCGCGCGTTCTAGCAGGCTGTTCTGTACCCGAGAGGCCCAGCCTACAAGAAACTCTCGCATTCGTACAGAAGGTGCCTGGTAATTGAGATCTTGAGCGGCATTATGAAGGATGAAGAGAAGGGGAAACTCACGATCGTATTGTTGATCTTTGGGTCAGCCTTGGTTTTGACAGAGGTCGACGACACGCCAGTGACGCTCGGCTCCGGTGCTGACGACGAACTTGCAGTAGGCGGTTCAGGCGTTGGGAGGACGGTTTTTGAAACGCCATCGTGGGGTTTCGCTGAAGAGGGCGGGGCATGAACGGGTGGGTGGAGGGAAGTGGAAGTGGAAGTTGCCTGAAGGTCGCTCTGGAGGCCGCTCCAGGGGTTTTTCGAAGACTGCACGGTCTTACTGTGGGCTCTGCGAACATTTCCGCGGCCAGCGGACCTCGGCGTCTTTGTCATAGCGAGTATTCCAAAGGATGGGCTGCCAGGTAGGAGGATGGGCTGCCAGGGTGGTTTGGAAAACGGAGGCCGATCGAACGGAGCGGGAACGGCGGAAATAGAAGTGTTGGATATTGGGAGCGGCGAGTGGGACGGCCGGGTCCTGAGGTCAATAAGGAACGGGAGGCTGAAGCCGCCGAAGATCGCGCGTCCGATGAACAGATCGGTCGGAGGAGGCGGTGAGCCGTAGGTAGGTTGCCATCTGAAAATCCGAGCGCGCGCGTAAATTCCCAGGGAACAGACTGCTAGCTATGCCAGGTCTGTTCGCACCGGAGGAAGCCCCAATACGAGCACGGCGGTGGCATCACCGGTGCACCGTAAGAGACAGAGAAGGGGGTTGGAGCGCTGACGTACCGTTTCTGGAGCCTAGGAGGGCCGTACCATGGCCGCCGAAGAAAGAGAACAGGTTGCATTGGCGTCCGAGTAACATTGGACGAAGGGCGAGAAAGAGGGACACCTTCAATTCCAGCGGCACTGGCGGACCTACTGTTACTAACAGTGCAGTGTTACTGACGCGAGGAGGGCAAAGACGCTGATGCGATGGCGCGTAAAGGCACGTGATTTGGGCCGGTTGTTGAATGAAGTTTGACTTCGCACGTCATAGTGGTAGCCGCCGGTGCCGTCCGTTCTCGATCTCTCGACTCGACTTCTCTGGTCTTGCTCTTCTGTCGTCGCTCTTTCGCCGGTAGTTTTGCGGTTCTGTAGCCTTTGTACGTTCATATTTACACTGATATATCTCCCCCGTTGATGTAGTATCATGTAGTGTCACTCAAGATCCAGCCTGAAGTTCCAACGACCCATCGGCCTCGCGACTACGACAACTCACGCCGACGAGAGGGGATATACATCCCACCCTTTGAGGCACCTGTGAGCTTAGACGAGACATAGTCTCAGTCGCCCTTCTCCTTCCCACCTCTTCATCTTCCTTCCTCCTCGGCTGCGTCATCCGGAGTCAACGATCACCTTGTTGCATCCGTTCCTTCTCGATATTATTATCCCAGCTCGTTTAATTTCCCTGATAGCATCTGTGCTGGACGACTGTTGTCTCTCGAGCCCCGCTTCTACGTGGAGTAGCGCTTAGTTTCCGTTGCACTCTCGGTGAGTGCTGGTCGTCAATCACTGGAATCGTACATATATTCATGGAGGCTTGTTCTTTCCTGGAGGGATCCATTCTTTCGTCATAGAGTGATTTCGTAGTTTGGGTGTTGAGGACTCGAAAGGTAAGCTACCCGGTCTTGTGAATGCTACTCGCTCTAACCTCAATAACATAAATTCAGGACGACAGCAACGTGAGCGGAATGTCCCAACTCCCTATCAATAGTTGTTCATCCTAGTTGGCCGCAGTGAAGCTGATACTACGCCCTTTAAAGGAGTTCGCGTGCGGTACGTGTTCTCTGTGCTTCGGTATCAGATTGGTTTTGAACCTGGCATCTGTCAGGAACATGGCTCGCCCGCAGTCCAATGACGTCATGGTACCCCCCGCGTCCGGACCACGCCTGGTGGCCAATCGTACTGGTCGGAGTCAGTTGTTGTCTTCTATTCTCTCTCTCTTATGCTCATTGAACCTCACAGAACCTCGATTGGGAGCCGTGGGCCCGTTTGAAGGACTGGTGGCTGGCCCGGGTTTCGATACGTTCTCTATGTTCACATCGCCCAACCAGCAATGGGTTCCGGAATTCGCAATCGCGCATGGTGAAATCACCACTTACGACGATGGTCTGTGGGGGAAACACGAATATTCTCGGTGGCCTCAGTCGTTCGACCGACGGTTCTTTCACGTAGCCTGCATTCCAGTAACGGGCTCCCTGCCTGCGCCTCAGTCTGACATTCTCCGACGACCCTTTGAGCCGAAAGATTGGCGTCTTTCAGATCAGTGGGGAGTCGCGGCCGTCGGGCAGCTACCAGTAGCCCTCGCAAATCAGCTCTACGCTCTCGCCGAGTTGGCTATCGCGGAAGCGGATGCCATCAAGAGTCCAGATGCGGACACCCGGAAGAAACGGGATTTCCTCAGTCTATGCCTCCGCCATACCGTCGATCGCCTCCGTCTTCTGCCAGCCTCCCGTGCGGTCATTATCTCACTCGCTAGCCATGTCCAACGGCTGTGTCTGGAGCTGATGGGCCTTCGCATCTATGCAACTCAAGTGCTCCCGCGAATTCAATCGAACCACGACTATCGTACGGAAGTGCTCGATGTGGTTGGCGCTCACACGCACGATCCAAGCGTAGTGCAGCGCTTACATATGGCTGGCGTCCCGGTCTGGTTTCAGCACCTCCGAAAGCCTGACATCGCCGTTTGGGATGTAGTTCATCCAACTGCACCACCCTTCTCCACCATTCCGGCGTATCCTAGGCTCGTGTTGGCGATGCGCGATCTATCAGGAGCTCTGAACACGCCCGGTGAATGGCAGGCGGCCATGCTCGCCACTGTTCATCGTCAGCTACTTGCCTCTCGGCTGCCGCAGCTCGGCGAGTCTCCTGAGCCCGACGATGGCACTCCTGCAACTAAAAGAGCACGTCAGGAGACCATATGGCCGAACGAATGGAGTTCCTCCCTTGGCAGGCCCCAACCTATCATCATCGCGAAGTCTCGAGCGGACATTGGGAGCCTGAAACATAGCCTCGCACCCTCTCAGCCGCCGCCGTCGAAGAAGAGTAAAGGAGAGCGGCGTGCACCTCGGCCGTCCGAGAAATCTCTGCCTACGTACAATCCCTTTCGCAGATTCTACTCCTCCATGACGGTGCAGCACTTCCCTGCATGGGTCCATGCACTCCAAGCAGCTGGAGTACTGCCCCAGCCGACGCGTACAACCACCTACTTCTTTCCACCACCATGGATGGTTGACAGACTGGATGGTATTCCGATCAGCGAACAGAAGCGAGCGAGATACATCCACCATCTCGTCAGCATTCGGATGTTCTGCCGCACTCGTCTCTTCGACGCGACCATTAACGGACGGCCCCTCAATGTGGCGGGCTGGCGGCATGCGCTTTGGGGCGACTACAGCCTCGACTCGAACGCCGCCGACGCAGGGTCGTCTTCTGCGCCCCCAGGTCCCCGTGCTTCCACGTCAGGTCCGAACGTTGTGAAGAAGAGCGGCCACGATGCGAAACGTCAGCACGAGCGACACGCAGACCGCCAAGCCG
>NDFF03000111.1:0-70406 GCA_002150815.3 Grammothele lineata | reverse complement strand
GCTTAGAGCGTCCGTAGATGCCAAAATCTAGAGAGGGGGGTCGACCCCCCTTTCTAAACTCGCAGACGACCGCAGAGGCCTCGCTTAGCCTCGCTTAGAGCTCGCCGCGACTGGAAAGGCAACCCCCATCACGACAAACTCCGCCACCATCATATCAACCTCCAAATTGGGGGCTCACATAATCTCTCAATGTCACGTGCAGGTTGCCGGAGAATCCGGCACCTCATCAGACGCCCAAGATCCATGGCCCTCGCTTACCCTCGCTTAGGCGGGTTTCAGACTCCGTCTGCGTCCGTAGACCCGTAGATTCTTACGGAAAGTCATCCAGTAGTGGTGGTGGTGGCAACGCCTCCCGCCGCCCGGGCTAATCAAGCGCCGACTCGATCGAGGACGAATGCGAGACATGATGCATGACGTCACCCGCCCCACTTTCCTCGAGCGCTTCGGTGGGCGCGAGCGTGAATAGAAGTCCCGTACGGGACGTCCGCTCGGCCAGCGCGGAACTCCGATATGCTCGGGGGGTTCGACTGTCGACGGCTCGACGCGTACGCGTCCGAGGGAGAATCGCTGAGCATTTCCAGGACGGCCGTGAGAAGCTCAAGAGGAAGTCGGCGTGTTGCAGAGAGCGTAGACACCGGCCAGTCGTGGACGCTCAGGCTCGCCTCTCCGTTCCTCCGTGCCCGCTGGAACAATAACGGAGGGCGGGGCACACACTGGATCGCCGTGCGTACGTCGTCGCCGTCGACCGGACGGAGCAACGCGGACGCGATGGATGATGTGTTTAGGATTAGGATCAGGAGGAGCGTCGCGTCACAAATCCGCCCGTGCTCTTGTTTATTCACGCCGTAAGCAGGCTTGGCGGGAGGAGCTTCAGCCTCGCAGGCTGGGAATTCGTCCACAGCTAGGAACATCGGCCCGGTCCGCCGAACCGTGCTCCTTCGAGGGTGCCGTTCTAGGGGACGGGCAACACCGGATAGTTACATAGCCTATTTCCCCCTTCCCCTTCCCCATGGAGGTCGACACCGTACATGGGGCCATCAATGCAGCGCGACTGCTAAACACTAGTACTTCCACTCAATCTGCTGTCGCGCGACCGCTGCAAAGCACTGGTGCCACCAAAACAAAAATTTCCTCTATTCAAAATGCGTTGATGCCACCAAGTGCGCCGCTTCCGTCACCGCTAGCGCTGCGGCTCGGAAATGCCCCGCTTCCCGCTATCCTGCTGCGAGCTTCCTTCTGCCGCGACCAGCGCGCGGGTTTCGTGATCGCTCGTGCTCCACCTGACCCCAGGAGGAGGGACGCGTCCAGGAACGATCTCTCGTGCGCCCCACCCGCGTCTCGGGGGATCAGCACGACGCTTGTTTGGCGAGCCCCGGAGTCGTCTGAAATGTCTGGAATGTCTCTAATCACGGCCGCGTGCCCTCGTCCTAGGACCTACGCACTATCCGCGAGGGGGGAAACAATGCGCGATGCGCGTCGCTCGCGAATCCGGACGCGGACCCACGCTGCCAAGCAAGGTTCGGGAGGCTCGCTGGTGCTGAAAATTTGAAGGACGGCCGATACGAGCGTGAGCTGAGATGCGGGCTCGCGCTCGTTCCCCGCGCGGGGACAAGGAGAGCCATGTCGGGCGGAGCGGCGTGCGCGGAGCAGCGCACGAAGGACGATGTCACGTCAATGGTGTGAGCGAGCACTGCGAGAGTCTGAGCAGATTCAGAAGCCATTGCGGCACGCCGAATGCCGAGCGGCGAGCGCAAGGGAAAGTTGGAAACGGGCAGTCGGAGGGAGGGGGGCGAGGCGCCCGCGAATTGCACCCCAGATCAGAGCGGCTTGGGAGCTGCGAACCTTGCCGACACGCGGCGGCGGCGCTGGCGGGCGAGCGGGGGTTCCGTTCCTGGGCTGGACGTCGTGAGCGGGCGGGTGCTCGGTGCCGCAGAGGGTGCGGGGTGCGGGGTGTGGAGAGTGGAAGGCGGAGAAGGCGGCTGGGGACTGGAGAAGCGCAGGACGAGGGGGAGGGGGACGCGGGGGAAGGCGCGGGGAAGGCGCGGGGACGGGCGTTAGCCGGCGGGGTGGGGGGCGCCTGTCCCCACGATCGGGGTCGGATTTGGGAAGGAGGCCACGGGCTGGACGATCAGCCGGCTCCTGCGTCGGCTCGCGTGTCTCTGCGCTCTCCGCTCCGTATGCGGCACCGTGTCGTCTGTTCTGTCCAGGGTGGAGTGGGGCTTCCCGCCCTTCTGATCTCGTCCAACAAATGGGGGCCGAATCCCCTCTCCTATAAAAGAAGCACCCCTTCCCGCCCTCCGCCTTCGTCCCGTCCTCACTCTTCCGCCGCACCGTCCTAAGTTCTCGGACGAGCACAGTTGAGCACGGATCCTCCCCCCTCCCTCTCGCCGTCCCTCTCTCCGACAACTCGACGGTCATCCCCCACCCCCACTCCACCCCCTCCCACCTCCTCCCACCATGTCCGCAGAAAACGAGAAGGGGTCCCTCAAGAAGCAGGAGTCCATCTCCGTCAACTCTGACAGGGAGGTCAAGCACATCGACAATGCCAACGTGAACATCAAGCTCGCCAACCCCCTCGCGGGCCTCTCCCACGAGCAGCTCATGGACGACGCCTCGACGTTCGCAAGGGAGCACGGGCTCGGCCATCTCGAGGAGGAGTTCAGAAAGGGCGCGCTCGTCGCCCAGGACCCCACCGTCTTCGAGTCTCTTCCCCAGCTCAGCGAAGAGGACAAGGCGATCCTCCGCCGCGAGCTTACGCACCGCTGGGCCCAGCCCCTCCAGCTCTACTACCTCGTCATCCTCTGCTCTCTATCCGCCGCCGTGCAGGGTGTGAGTCGTCAAACTTTCTCCGCTTTTATCATGCTTCTCATTCGCGACGTTCACAGATGGACGAGTCGGTTATCAACGGCGCCAACCTCTTCTTCCCTCAGCAGCTGGGCATCCCGCAGGACAGCAGCAATAACCAATGGCTCCTCGGTCTCGTTAACGGCGCGCCTTACGTACGTCCTCCGAATTTTTTTCGCGCGCGCGCGCACGGTGGAGCAGGGGAAAGGCTCACTGCTATCGATCCATCTAGCTTTGCTGCGGCATCATCGGCTGCTATCTCTCGACGCCCATGAACAAGTACTTTGGCCGTCGTGGCACCATCTTCATTTCGGCGTTCATCTCATTCGTCACGTGCATCTGGCAAGGCCTTACGAACACCTGGTGGCACCTCTTCATCGCTCGCTTCTTCCTTGGCTTTGGTATCGGCCCGAAGTCCGCGACTGTCCCGGTGTATGCGGCCGAATGCACTCCCCCGGCCATCCGTGGCGCGCTCGTTATGATGTGGTATGTAACTGTCGCATCGCTGGCTTGTCGCTCTGGACTGAATGTTTCCGTAGGCAAACCTGGACGGCGTTCGGTATCATGATTGGCACCGTTATGAGCTTGGCATTCTTCCACGTGGAGAGCTCACACGTTGACGGCCTCAACTGGCGTCTTATGCTCGGAAGTGTGAGTAAAAATTCGAGGTTTTGCTTTACGCGCGTTGCTCACGTCCTATTGCTAGGCTGGTATCCCTGCACTCATCATCATGACCCAAGTCTTCTTCTGCCCGGAGTCTCCTCGTTGGTTGATCTCGAAGGGTCGCTACGACAAGGCGTACGAGTCGATTCGCCGTCTCCGCTACTCCTCCATCCAAGCCGCCCGTGACCTCTACTACATCCACGTCCTCCTCGAGGCCGAGAAGGACATCCAGAGCGGACGCAACATGTTCTTGGAGATGTTCACCGTGCCCCGTAACCGCCGCGCCACCCTCGCGTCGACGATCGTCATGTTTATGCAGCAGTTCTGCGGTGTCAACGTTATCGCGTACTACTCGTCGAACATCTTCTCGCAGGCCAACTTCACCGACATCCAGGCGCTCATCGCGTCGTGGGGCTTCGGTATGCTCAACTGGGTGTTCGCGCTCCCCGCCATCTACACCATCGACACGTTCGGCCGTCGCAACCTGCTCCTTGTCACCTTCCCACTCATGTCGGTCTTCCTGCTCATGACCGGCTTCGCGTTCTACATCCCCGAAGACTCGAAGGCGCGCATCGCCGTCGTCGCCCTCGGAATCTATCTCTTCACGATGGCCTACTCGCCCGGCGAGGGCCCCGTCCCCTTCACCTACTCCGCCGAGGCCTTCCCGCTCTACATCCGCGACATCGGCATGTCCTACGCAACCTCCGTGCTCTGGTTCTTCAACTTCATCGTCGCGATCACCTTCCCGCGCCTGCTCGGCGCCTTCAGCCCGCAGGGCGCGTTCGGGTGGTACGCAGGCTGGAACGCGATCGGGTTCTTCCTCGTGCTGCTCTTCCTGCCCGAGACGAAGGCGCTCTCGCTCGAGGAGCTCGACCAGGTGTTCTCGGTGCCGACGCACGTGCACGCGGCGTACCAGGTCAAGGCGCTCCCGCACCATATCAAGAAGTATGTGTTTAGGATGAAGGTGAAGCCGTTGCCGCCGCTGTACGAGCATGAGGGCGCGATTGGGGAGAAGACGTACGCGCCTGCGGGGGCGGGGCACTGAGCCTCGAGCTTTGTGTCTTGTGAGTCGGGGAGGAGAGGATGCGATGGTTGTTGTGTCTTGACTTGCTGTTACCTGTACTGCCGCTCTTGCCGCTGCGCTGCCTCCCCTTCCCCTCTCCCCCTCCCTCCCCTACCCCTCGCGCGCGCACGCTCATATCATGACTGTCCACGTCCACGACTGCTTTGCTCTCTGTATCACCCTGTATTCATAGTAATGTTCCTTTATATCACGACCTTTTGGACGACCTGCCCGCTTTTGTGTGTGGTTTGCTCTTGCTCGTCGAGGTGGGGTTGTTGAGTGGCCAGGTTCCTTACTAGCCGACATACCTTAGCAGTGGCGCGGGGTAAGACACCGTATTGCAAGCGAGCCTGACTGGGGCTTCGCGAAGGATCCTTGAGTCGCGCCTGTGGGCCCGCTGCGCGCCCACAACTGAGCCGGGGCCGCCGTTCACGCGCGCGAGGTCCGGACGAAGTTCGGTGTTTCTTCAGCGGGTTCGACTCCACAGGTCCAGGTTCTCTGGCCCAGGGTCCGACGTCCAAGGTCCAGGGGAACGGTCGCGGGGTGCGTCATGGCGTCGTGGCGTGCGAGGTGGGAGGAGCTGGGAGCCCGGAGAGCGCTCGCAGAACTGGATGTATGCGGGAGACGCTGGAGGTTGCGAGCGCTTGGGCGCCTGCCAGATGTCTCTGTTCAAGTTTTCGATGTCGGACTCGCTCGTCTAGATCCTGATATCCATTCCGAGTCCACTGTACCAGTCTCGCTCATCGGTCACGCGCACGACGCAACCTTGCAGTGCAGCAACCGCGACGGCGGCGGCGACAACAAGTACGATCTGGGGTATGGGAATCTCTACGCCCTGCTCACGATGCGCATTCGAACGACTCGGAACGGTTTGCGCCATCGTTACACGGTTACGCCAGAGCGGATATCGACGAAGTCTGGTAGCATGTGCACGTCCTACACTGGCAGGTCGGCGACGACGTCACGGTCGTAGCCAGCACAGGCTCGGCTCGGCTCACAGCAGACGAGTCGCATCGCTGCTTCGATCTCCTCCAACACAGGCCCCACTGCCACTGCCTCTGTCAAGCGAAAGCTAACGTTGTGCGTTAATTAAGTCTAGCGCGTACCTGTGTTCAAAAGTGCGAGTACTGAGCCATGGGACTGATTAGGCCGTCTGTCTGGCACAGATTGCACGCCTCGGTCTCGAAGGTCGAAACTCGGCCGTGCTAGCAGCACATCGTGCACTCGATGGACTTAAAGACGTGAATACAGCCACGTAGCCAAGATACGCCTTAGGGATGCGCCCATTTGGAGATATATATGTCGCTTGGAGCGAGCACAGAGCGTACGCCGAATTCCGATATCGATCTCGTTGAAGGTCAACACATCGCTGACATCACCCCAACAGAGGCGCTGATTGGGTTTTGTACCTTCTACGTACGCGCCTCGATTCAGTCCGCTTGAATCTTGACATGGCTCGGAACGAACCTCGGGCCTCCTTTCGCTCCGTCCAAACGGAGTCGTAAACAACGCAAGAGTGTGCCGAATAGGTGAGTGCATATCGTCAAGGATTGAGTTCTTCTTTAATAATTACGTCCAAATTGTACTGTAGTCTGTTAGTAACAGTCGGGCTTGACGTGCCGCATGAAAGTGGCTCGAGGAAGGCCCTTCGGGCAGCAACAATCTGGTACTTCGAATTCGAAGATCACTGATAGTAGACGCCAAAGAGTACCGTAGCTTGCAGAATCGTCGCCGCTCGAGCTGAACCTTTTCCGTGGTCAGTGCTCGTCGATGGATTGCATCCTGGTATGGCTAAGCTGAAGCTATAACAGCTCGCAGAGAATCTCGCTCGCGATCGCCAAATATGTACCCACTCTTCCGCGCCCCCGCCTGCCAAATTGGCTGATCTCTCATTGCCGACGAGAGATGAGAAGTATCGGGTCCTTCGATTCAGTCGGTACTCTCGGAGAGACAAAGTGCAAACCTTCCGTCCACCTGTCAGCGACCGGCTGTACATAAATCCTGGCTCGAGTCGTTGCCTTGCACTAGCGACCGCTGCCCTGCGTTCCACTCAGCCACGTTAAACAATATTCAACATGGGTACTTGGACCTACCTCGCCTCCGATCCGTCTTCTGTGGGGTCACTCGCCGTCTTGTTGACATCCTCCGTATTCTTTGGTATGTTTATTTCTTGAAGTCGTCCTCGTGTTGATTGCACTGACCAGAGCTTTACGCTAGGTGGCTTGACGATTCTCTTTTCAGCGACATCTTTATTCCTTGCGTGAGTACTCTATAATCAATCTGTTTGTATGATTGATAAATGACCTTCCTTCCCGAAAGCCGCAATGGACTCAAGAGCACGCCTCAAAAAATCCAGCTTGCCTGCACCATATTTCTCTACGTCTTCTCGTGTGTTTACTTCGCTGTCACCGTCGTATACTGGGCAAACAATTATGTGACGTCCGCCATGCTCTATACCGGCTCACTCGGTCAGCTGTCTTCGCTGGCCACCTGGAGTCTCTCTGTGAGAGAGGCGCAGGCGTTGATTGGTACGGTGTCTATGCTGACCTCGGTATGCCCCTCCAAATACCATGCTATCCCATTCCCATTAATCGGAGTCTGTAGGCATCCATAGGAGACGCGATCGTGTGGTGGAGGACGTGTGTTGTGTGGTGGGGGAACTTGCCTGTACGCTGCCTTTGTGCGACCATTATGACTGCAATGCTGGGTGAGTGCGCCGCAAAGTTCCTCCGAGGGATGTATGTACGACTCACGCACACGCTGCGGCCACAGCGCTTGGAATCGTTTCAGCGGTGGTGGCGGAAGATCCCGCCGACCACGGAACTAGCTTCAAGAACCGGCCGCTGTTTGTGTATGCGTACAGCACACTTGGACTCGCGACGTGGATCTTTTCTTGGATCAGTAATGTAACAGCGACGTCATTGGTCGGATACAAGGCATGGTGCGCCATTGTTTTGCGACCGATAATCATGTTCAAAGATCTTAAATGGAACAGGATCCATCGTGCTGCCCTCAGAAGTGCTTTTGGCGAGGGCACCGGCCCCGAGACTATACACAGCATGAGACTATTGTGCCTGCTGGTCGAGTCGGGGCTGGGCTATTCGCTCATTTGGGTAGGCTCACTTTTGCGTGATAGCTCGATATACTGACTTCCAGAATAGATATCTGTCGCATTGTATATTACCTCCTCCAGCAGCCCTGTCTCGATTGTCTTCATCGATGCCATGATTGTTCTCGTCACCGGTGCCCTAGTTTTTGTAATGGTGAGTAAACTACACATATTTACGTTCTTGCGTGCAATATTTGTTGAGGACGTATAGGCAGGATATCCGATGCTCATTATTGTGCTGGTCAGCTTCGGACATTCGCAGCTGGGCCAGAGTTGTTCTAGCGTTGAGCAGGACTGCACTATTAGGCTGGAGAACCTGGACTCCTCGACTCGGCGAGGTGGCGCTGCGATATCTTACACACGCGCTTTCCCTGTCTGCGATACACCGTCGGTAGTATCAGAAGACACGAAGATATAAGAGGTTCAAACTTGGAGGCCGGCGCGTTGCAACGGACACAGTAACTCAATTGACTTAGAGCAAGCTTTTACCAGATTAAGCTCATAAACAAAGTACCAGTACAGTGTACGTGGATACGTGTGAGCGATGCGAACGGCGCGTCGACGTGGGACGGGCGGATTGTGCTCTGTATTGCCAGTCGCGGTCAGGTGAAGCGCAGGCTTAGGGAGTGTCGATTTGTGTCTATCAACTTTTCATTCGGCCTGTATGATATATTTATGCACGAAGCGTATATGCATGTACCTTGATATGAACTCGAAATCTCCACCACGTATAAAGAGGCTTGTCTCCGGGTTCTTACATCGTCCGCACATTCGTCCGTAGTTTCTGCTTTGAGGATTAGATGCGCGTTGAAGTTCAAGGCAACGCCTCCGGGCGCACGTACATGAGGAGAATGGTCAGCCAGAATCATATCTATAAGCGAGCATTGACCATTTGCCTCGGAGTCGAATGAGTATCCTGGTGAACAGCACAGAACGAGAAATGACAGAGTCGGTCATAAGCGTCTGGATGACGTCTGTGGAGCAACTTTCTTTCCCGCAAGAGGGCTGCTCATGCGCTAGACATCATTCCGGCCATATACGCTCCCTCCTCCCGCCGTTTTAGCACTTAAGGGGGTGATATAGAGCATCCCATAATAATTATGAGGGTCCAACGAAGAAAAATCGCGATTCTTGACCTGAGCAGTGGTACGGGGGTAAAACACCGTTTGCAAGCGAGCCTTCGCAAAGGATGCTTCGCCTGTGGGCCCGCTGTGCACCCACAACTGAGCCGGGGCCGCCGTTCACGCGCGCGGGCGAACGAATTCGGTCTTTCTTGTGTTCGACTCCACCAAACGCTTTGTTTGAGACCAGGAACCGGGGACTCGGAAGCGGGAACGGGGACTTCGAGAGGGTGCTGGGAGAGGAGAAAGCCGGATATATGCGTACGCGGGAGGGAGGCGCCGGGCTGCGCTTGGGCGCCTAAACGAGACCTCTACTTTCAGGCCCGATGTCGCTCGTCTAGATCATCTACTCACTCACGGATATCCGCTCACGACGCAACCTTGTACAATATCCACCAAGGATCCGGCACATACGCACTTAGGATCCGACGCGACACGCCCCGCACCTCACGCCTTCCGGTTCTGCGTCCCCGCCCACCAGCGCGGATATTGAAGACACGAGGACGCAAGGAGTCCGCGTTGGTTGCGAGAAGTGAAAGCTTAGCTTTGAGGCGAGTCCCTCGACCTTTTCATCGTGCATCTCGCGTGGGTTGGGTGTGTGGTGCGTGTACGTGTGCGTGTACGCTGACATCGTCGCTCTTGTCGTTGCCCGCCCCGCCCTCTCCGCTGCCTGGCCCCGCTACCCGCCCTCGCACCTGCGTCCGCGCCGGCCCCAATCCGACTCGCACTCCCGATTACCGCCAACTCACGCCTTCCATTGGACCCTTTCGACTGCTCGGGGTGCGGCGATGCGCATGAAATCCCCCACAGCGAGCTCTCTGCGCGCCAAGGCGTTGCGCAGGTACTACTACGACTCGACTCCTTCCCCGATCCCGGATCCGACGCTCGTACCGACGCTGACACCGACGCTGATTCCGACGCTAACGCACACACCGACACATACACATACACATACGCATTCGCATTCACATACGGTACGGCCGAGCATGGCGCAGACGACGACATTGCAGTATGAGGCGCCTTGTGAGTGGTCCTTTCTCTCTGTCGCTGTCTCTGTCGCCGAGTTGCGCGTGGTGGATGGGATGTCGTGGATGTGAGGCTGATCATTGTTTTTCCTTCCTTGCATCTGCGGTCTTGTGTCTACGTACGTTGGATGGACCCTACATATTCCCTCCCTCCTTGATCCTCAACTTCACCGTCTACGAAATCGCCGCGCGCAAATCCTACATCACCATACCATCCATTCCACCACCCAGGGCCCGTCTACGCCCTCGACTGGTGCAAATCCCCCGCACCCGGGCACCAACTCCGCCCGCGCTCCTCCTTCCGCCTCGGCATCGCCTCCCTCACCCCAGACTACCGGAACCGCCTCGCGATCGTCGGGCTGCAAGACGAGCGCGTCCTAGTGGAGGACGACGACTCCGGGTACGGGGACTACCCCGACTTCGTCACGCTCGTCGAGGCGCAGCACGGCTACCCCGCGACGCGGCTGCAGTGGCAGCCGGGCACGGCGAACGCGTTCGCGTGGAGCCAGAAGGCGGGGGTCGCGGAGCTGCTGGCGACGACGGGGGACGCGTTGAGGGTGTGGGAGTACGCGAGCGACGCGCCCCCCGCGGGGGGCGCGGGGTATGTGGGGAGGGGGGCGGGCGGGGGGCATAGGCTGACGTTGAAGACGGCGCTGTCTGGGGTGAGTGGGCGTGCTTTGCTTTGAGAGGGCGGATGGGGCTCGCGATCCTCGATATCGAGGATTTCTGGCTCAGCTTCCGCTGTGGATCGCGGCGTGCTGACGACCCCCGCATCACAGCAAAGCAAAGTGCAGAACAACAACACCGGCGCGCCCCTCACCTCCTTCTCCTGGAACGAAAAGTCCCCGAACCTCGTCGTGACCTCCTCGATCGACACGACCTGCACGGTCTGGAACATCGACACCTGCACCGCGATCACCCAGCTCATCGCGCACGACCGCGAGGTGTACGACGTCGCCTGGCTGCCCGGCTCGACGGACATCTTCGTCTCCGTCGGGGCGGACGGCTCCCTGCGCGCCTTCGACCTGCGCTCGCTCGAGCACTCCACGATCCTCTACGAGACCCCAGCGCCCAAGAACGTGCCCCCGCCCTCCGCGAGCCCGTCGGCGAGCGCGCGCCCCCCGACGTCCCCACTGTTGAGGATCGCGTTCAACCCGGCGGACTCGAATTATATGTCGACGTTCCACATGGACGGGGAGGGCGTGCAGATACTCGATATGCGGAGCCCGGGGCAGCCGGTGATGGAGCTGCGGGGCCACCGGGCGCAGGTGAACGCGTTGGGGTGGAGTATGTCGGACTCGCAGCTGTTGGGGACTGTCGGTGCGTTTTCTTCTCTTTCGCGTACCTACTTGTGTCCTCACTTCACACCTTGGGGGCAGGCGACGACTGCCAACTCCTCCTCTGGGACCTCGCCCCGCACACAGCCGCCGCCTCCGCCGCAGCCTCTTCCTCCTCCCCGCGCGGCTCCTCCTCCTCCACCTCCACCTCCTCCGCCTCTGCCTCCGCCTCTGCCTCCACCACTTCAGGTACGAACTCCCCCCGGCCCGACGCGAAGAAACGCGTAGTCACAGACCCGGTGATGGCGTACACGGGCGTGGGGGAGATCACGAACATGGCGTGGTCGCCGACGATACCCGGGATGCAGACTGCGAGCGGGCACGCGACGGGGCCGGGGGAGTGGATTGCGGTGGCGATGGGGAAGAGTGTAAGGGCGTTGAAGGTGTGAGTGCGAGTGGGCGTTGGTAGGTGGGGTGGGTTTCTTGGAGATGCGCGGGGTGGGTTCGGGCGACGCACAAGACGATGGCGGGGGACAACGCACGCACACGCACACACACAATGACACGAGACGGGTTCATACGGGCTGCTCATAACGGTCGTGTGCCCACGAAGGACTGGACGGGACAGGAGGACGACACTGCGTATGTAGGCGCTCGTGGATGGATCAGGGACAGGGGCGAGATCAATGTTTGCACCGCAGGGCGCGCGCGAACGTTAGCAATGTACGATTCCCGAAGAATCAACAGCAACAGCAGGTGTGCCGGGTCCGCGCACTCGCGCGGAGGGGGTGATGGGACGTCAGAGGAGGAGAGGCTTGGCGGAGAGGAGCGTGGTGCTCTTCCTCGCGCTAGTGCCTGTAGGCACCGCGGGCAGCGCGTAGATTCGAGATGTGGCGGCGCGAGCCTCGCGAGGGCTTATCGCGCTCCCAAGAGGCTGACAGTGACGAGGCCGCGCGGGCGGAGGTGTCAGATGTCGCTGCTGCGAACTGGGAGTTTGTGAAGGTCCGAGGTCTCGAGTCCGGTTTCGACGGAACGTCGGTGCCGCTATTCGGGACGTGCAGAGTCTCGCTCAATGTGAGGGGCAGCATTTTATATCCAAAGGAGAAGAGGGGGGAGAGCGGAAGTAAAGTGTAGCAGAAAAGAAAAGAGGGGGCGCTGCGCCGAGGAAAACTGTGGCTATCGTTACGGGGAGTTGGGATGTCCCGCTGTCAGAGATCGCGATTCGGTGTGTGGGGAGTGATAGGTGGATAGGCGGTCGCTGATACGACGGCCTCGCGGGATCACGGACGAGCAGACGGCGATGCACTCGCTGAGACAGCCCGGGGCTGCTGAGCATGAGGAGAGGACGGAGCGCGGGCGTTGGCGGAGGGGCTGAATGGGCGGCGGGGCGAGTGCCGGCGGGCAGTCGAGGCGCTGAGCGATCGGAGCCCGGCGATTTTGCCTGGGCTGTGGCCACGGAAGGCGAGAAGAGGGCGTCTGGGGGACGCGCGTGGCTTATCGAGGCGCGACGATACGCCCCCGCTCCAGGCACGGCGCCGTGCTTGCTCCAGATTGATTGAACCGCATGGTTCCTCCCGCCCGCCCGTCGTATAAACCCTCTCGGGCGGGGGTCGAGCCCGCCGCCGCACCGTCGCCAGTCGTGTGCCCCCCTCCGCCCGCCCTCGCGCCGCCTCGAGCCAGGCCCTGTCCGCTCCTCCTCTCGCCCAGGCAGCACAGGCAGCACAACCCGCTCGCGCGATGATCAGCCAGGAGATGGTCGCCTCCAACGAGGCCACCCTTCAACGCAAGCCCTCCCGCTCCTCCGGCGCCGACTCCCTCGCAAAGGAGCCCGTCCACGACCCCACCGACGTCCGCGTCGCAGACCCGGAGAAGGGCACTACCCACGACGAGCATGAGCACCCCGTCGACAGCGACGAGTCCGCGCTGACGAAGCTCACGCGCAAGTACCGCGTCGTCGTCCTCGCCGCCCTCGCTGCCCTCATCCTCGGCTGGTGGATCAGCTCCACCGTCCTCGAGGCTACCCGCCACCGCTGGTGCGTTTTTTTTCTTCGCCGCTCGCACGGGTGCGCGCGCATGGTTCGATGCTGACCGCCATCGCCGCGCCTGCAGGATCGTCCAGACCTTTTGGGCATGGTTCTTCCTCCTGTGAGTGCAATTTTCCCCGCTGTATCAGCTACGCGCGGGCTCACCGCGCCCAAGGGTGATCGCGTTCCGCTTCATCCCCAACACCGTCGTCACCCGCCCCGTCGAGGCCGTCTGGGTGCCCTGCGTCCAGACGCCCTTCTTCAAGCTCCCGTACATGGTCCGCCTCGCCATGGGCTGGCTCGCCCTCCTCGGCATCGTCTTCGGCTCCGCCTTTGGCTTCAAGCTCACCGGCGTTAGTTCCCCCTCGCTTTCGTTACTCGCGCGCGAAGGACGTTGATATACCGTGCCCTGCGTTTTTTTCTTGCGTTTTTGCGATTGCAGAACACGACGTATGGCGATCGGGCGATCTCCGTCCTCGGCCTGTTCGTCTTCCAGTTCTGCTTCTGGGCAACCTCGAAGCACCGCAGCCACATCCCCTGGTGAGCCGCCCTTCTCTCTTTCTCTGCCGGCGGCTATATGCGCGCTTTTTTTGCTGACTGCGGCGGTGATGGTGGGGGGAACGCACAGGCCGACGGTTCTCGTCGGGCTGTTCCTGCAGCAGGTGATCGCGATGTTCGTGCTCAAGTCCGGGGCGGGCTTCTCGATCTTCAAGTGGATCGCGTTCCTCGCGAGCGACTTCCTCGCCCAGGCCCTCCAAGGCGCCGCGTTCTTCTTCAGCACGGACGTCGTCAACGAGCACTGGTTCTTCGTCAACACTGTGAGTGTCGCTTTAATGCGTCTTGAATGAATGAATGCGTTGTGGTCGGTGCTGACTTGACTTGACTTTGTGTGTGCGTCCGGGTAGCTCGCGTCCATCATCTTCTTCATCGCCTTCGTGCAGATGATGTACTACCTCGGCGTCATGCAGTGGCTCATCAAGGGCTTGTGCGTCTCTTTCCCCTCTTCCCCCTTCTCCCCCCTTCCCCGGCGTCCTAGCGCGAGACTAACTAGACTCTGCCTTCTCTGCGTTCCCGCCCCGCAGCGCGTGGTTCTTCTTCAAGATCATGAACGTCTCCGGCGCCGAGGCGGTCGTCGCGGCCGCCTCGCCCTTCATCGGGCAGGGCGAGTCCGCGTGCTTGGTCAAGCCCTACGTGGACTACATGACCGAGTCCGAGCTCCACCTCACCATGACTTCCGGTGCGTCCCCCTTCTCTCCCTCCTTCCCCCTCAATCCGCGTGCCGTTTCCTAACCCCCCCTTCCCCGCGCACAGGCTTCTCAACCATCGCCGGCTCCGTGCTCTCCGCCTACATCGCGATGGGCGTGCCCCCGCAGAACCTCGTCACCGCGTCCGTGATGTCCATCCCCGCCTCGATCGCGATCTCCAAGATGCGCATCCCCGAGATGGACGAGCCCGTCACGCGGGGCCGGGTCACCGTCGACAGGGGCGAGCAGAAGAACGCGCCGGCGAACGCGCTGCACGCGTTCAGCCAGGGGGCGCTGTTTGGGTTGGTTGTTGCTGGGCAGATTTTGTGCGTATCCACTCTTTCTCGCGGCCTTTCCATTGGGATGGGCAGAACGAGCACAGGGTGCTGACGCGCGCACACGCACACACTCACAGGACGAACGTGCTCACCGTCGTCTCGCTCGTCGCGACCATCAACGGCCTGCTCACGTACATCGGCAAGGGCTTCGGCATCCACGCGCTCACGCTCCAGCTCATCCTCCGCTACGTCTTCTACCCCGTCACGTTCTTCATGGGCGTGCCCCGGAACGAGATCCTCCCCGTCGCGGAGCTCCTCGCGACGAAGCTCGTCGAGAACGAGTTTGTTGCGTATACTTGTGCGTCTTCCCCTCGTCGTTGTAGTCGCGCACACGCTGACCCGCCCCCCTCTCCCCTCCCACTCCCACACACACACCCGCGCCCCAACACACAAACAGCCCTCAAAGCCCTCGCAGCCTCCGACGCCGCGCTCTCCTCGCGCGCATACACCATCGCCTCCTACGCCCTCTGCGGGTTCGCCAACCTCGGCTCTCTCGGCATCCAAATCGGCGTCCTCTCCGCGCTCGCGCCGTCCCGCGCGAAGACCATCGCGCGCATCGCCGCGAGCGCGATGGTGTGCGGGTTTATCTCGACGTTGCAGGCTGCGGGCATTGCGGGGATGTTGGTTTGAGCGGGTTGAGCGTGAGTGGGGTCCTCCACTCTGTGTATCTGGGGAGGTGGAGGTGGAGGTTGGTCGAGATGGTGAAGGTTATACGTCATACCCGCGCTCCCCCCCGTCCCTACTATTATTCTATCCATCTGGGCGGTAAGTCGTGTACTAGTATCCCTAGTTAGATCTGCGGTGCCCTCCGCCCGGCCCGCGTGTGGGCGGGTAGGCGAGAGCTTAAAGTAATGTCCGGTCTCGGACTTCCTGCTGCTTCTTCTTTATACTTCGGGGAAAGGGGAGGGGGGGGGAGATGGGGGCGGGAGGTCTATACGTGCGTACGCGTGTGTATGTATGCGTGTATGGCGGGGAGGGTTGCGTCTCCGCCGTTGTTGTTATAATCTTTATATAATGCGTCTCATAGGTTCCTCACACAATGTGCGCGGGGGGATGTGTGTTTCGATCTCGGCGTTGAAGTTTGACAGTTGAAGGTATGTCGTGATACCGAGCGGCTGCAGAGACCAAGCTTCACAGTGCTCATCTGTCTACGTAAACTTCCTATCGCACTCAAAGTAGGGTGGCTACCGCCTCGATGTACTACTACACGCGACCTTTGACTTGATCACGGCGTTCGCACTGTACATGTCCTACCATCGCAGCAGAACGTCAGCCTGTACCCGATCGGTAACGCGACTGCTCAGTTCAGCTCACGAAGCATAGAGCGTCGTGTGCAACACGTGGGGTCCTCCTATTCGAAGCGGAGCTGGTGGTTAACAACACTCTTGGGAAGTAGGTATCCAAGTAAGTATAACCCTGGTATTCGAACAATGCAGTGATTACTACTATAGATAGTATGAAGCATATAGAGCTTTCCAAAAATATTGTGTTGTGGTACTGAGGAATATCAGTGGCCATAAGTTACTCGAGTGTCCAAACTTCGCCCGCGATGTCCCTACACTTGAAATAGTCAAGTCCTAGGCCCGCGCCGACGTTGAGCCTGCGCGGCCTGGCTGGGGGGAGTCCGAGCCGCGATTCATGGTCAAATCCATCTGCGTACCCGGCGAGCCATGCGTAGCCACCTCTCTGTCCGGGACCGGCTCCGACATCCCGCCGGGCGGAGCGCGGGGTTGTACGGTGGTCCGAGTCGCGAGGGTAGCACGAAGCGCCTCCACCGTCGCTGCCAACGCTGCGATCTCAGTCCTTGCGTCGGACGGCAGTGTGCCTATGGAGGTGGTACTGGGTCGGCCGGTCCGACGACCGACGACTCGGACTCGCGGCGGAGAGACTCGAGAGGCCTTCGAGTCGGCCTGCACGACGATCCGTCTAGCAGGCGTCTGAGGGCCGGGAGGAGGGGGATTCGTGGAGTGTGGCGCGCCCACCGTCGCGGCGGTTGATTTAGGGTAGATATGCAGAACGGAAGGAGGCCATTGGGGTGCAACGAAGGACCAGCCACTACTATCCATCGGACTCGGCCGAGATACCGCGAGTCCGGGGGGCTGAAGGGTGCAGGGTTTCACGACCTGCGAAGTCGCTAGGAGCTCTGGAGCGGAGAGCCTGGGATCGCCACAACTGCGCCTGCGGCGGGATCGAAGGATGTGAAGTGCGCAGAAAACGATGGCAAGGATGAAAAGTCCCCCGCTGGTGATTCCGACAATGGCGGGAATTTTAGCGGTGGAGGGTGATGCCGAGGATTGTACAGAAGATACACTCGTAGAGGTCGGCGTGGTAGAGGATTGTACGGACTTGGAGGGCGGCAAGGTATAGTCGGAGGGCACAGCCGTTCCTTCCACTACCTCTTCTTCGGTAGTATATTCAGCATAATCAAAAAGTATGAGTGAACTGTTGACACCACCTGCCCGCGCCTCGAGCGTATGAAACCCTCTATATAAATCCACCGCGGCAAAGACCAGGACATGGTAGTGGACGTCGGTTGTAATGTCTGGGGCATGGAAGTATTGTCCTGCAAAGGCGCCGTCGAGGTAGAATGAGAGGTTGGTAAGAGTTGTCACTCCTGGATGGACTTCATTGACGATGATGTTGTATACGTAGATTGCGGTGCCGCTGAATGAAAGGGAAATGATATGCTCTATGCCGGCAGATGGATCGTAAGTCGAGTCGTGCCAGGTTTCGTCGAAGGCATTGCTGACAACTACGAAGGAGTTATTGACGCCACACGTGCTGCACGTATCCCCAGACCCCCACAATTCGGGAGGAGAGTACAGAGGTATGACATGCGTGCTGTCGTCTCCATGTTCGTCGTCGATGGTACGATTGAGTCGAATGCGTATGGCCCAAGCGTTGAACGGGACGTGGAGTAACGTTAGCAGCAGAGCGCATGAAGCCCCCGCGAGCGTCATGAACGGCCCCGTCTTAATCACACCCATGCCAGCAATGACATTTGTTAGTTATGGTGAGATCTAGTATCATGCGTAAAAACGTACATGTCGAATAGAATGGCACACGAGGGGGGCGGCTTAAGACCAGAGGACTGATTGAGTCTTGCTCTTATACCATGCTATGCGGACGCCAGTCAGTACGTACTAGTTACCGCCAACAGATAGGATCAAACAGGGATATTTCCTCATGGGCATATATCGTAAGTATAGAGCGACGAGCCCAGGGTTGATAGGAGGAGGGGGGAAGCAGCAATTTCTCCTAGAGACGAGCTTCGAACAGCTGAATTATTTTCCTTGACATGTTGCTCAGTCCGATCCATGAACTCTAAAGGAGCAAAAAGGTAAGTCCGCAAGAAGTGAATTCTATTCCGCCCTCAACGATCATGACGGTCACCTTGGTAGATGATAGAGCACACGGTGGGGCATAGTGAGATAAATAGAGAGCGCTAATACTATCCATCGGATCTTTAGAAGTCCTCAACGTTCTCGTTTCGAAATGTCCGAGCTTCCCGGGAAGATCACCTTCACCGCGAGGCGCAAGGCGCTTCGTTGTGTGCCAGCACTCATTCCCGTGTGTAAATGGGCGGTGCCTCCTCTCCACCGTCGCTCAGCAAGTTGAATTGCTGCGACTGCGCGACTGCTGCACGGAGGGCGGCAATTTCCGCCCATAGCGCGCCGAACTCCGAGTCTACCTCTGCGCCGTCGTCGCGGGACGTCACCCCTGAGCCGCCTGGGAGCGCTCCCCGCCATGCCCGCGGTCGCGGCGGCGTCGCCAAACCGGCGGTGTTCAGACGGGGTTGCCGGAAGGAGAGATTCTGTGGTGTCTCCGAACGGGCTATGGACCTCTCCTTGGTGTCGTCTGAGGCGCCGGGGGAGTTGGAGAGACGTAGATTCTCCATGTCTACCTGAACGCAGCAAGGAGGGTAGAGGTGATAGTCGTCAAGATCCGTAGTCGGAGCACCGAGAGTGGCGGCCGCAGACATATAGTCGCTCGCTGGCGGCCCGTCGGAAGACGTTGGCCCGGTGTGAGGGACGGGCGGAGTAGAAGGCGTTCCTACGGTGGAAGGAATAGAGAACCAGGAGTCGCGCCAGGCGAGGCGAAACAGCGGAATTTGTGACTGGTTGGATTCCACCGCGGACGAGAACCTCTCAAGGCTACCGCCGATGGGACTTTCCATGTCGTAAGAGACGGTGCGAGGAAGGGTTGGACTGCTCGCGGAGGAACTTGAATACGCGTGACACTGGCCTCGTTTACGGAGGACTCGTAGGAACGAAACCGCACCAGCGGCAGCGAGGACGAGTCCGCCGGCACAGGCCCCAATCACAATGGGCAGCTTTCTTGGGCCCTGGGACGTCGGAGATGGTATAGTATCCGCCGCTGGCTCTGTATCCCCTCCATTGTGGGTTATACGAGACGAGATGGAAGTGGAGTTCAGAATCGAGGCCGTGCCTGACGTAGAAGAAGGCGTTATCAAAGGAGAGATGGCCGTACTAGAGGGGGGCGAGGTATTTGAGGTAGTAGTGAGTGACTTGGAGTGACTCACTGTCGCCGTGGAGAGCTCGGTAGACCTCGATGAGAGTGGAGGCTGAGATACCGAAAAGGCGGTAGTGGAGATCCCTGAACTGGGAGGACCTTGACTTTCGGACTCTACTGTGTACATCGCATAGTCGAACAAGATGAGGGAGCCATCCAATCCGCTCGCCTGCATCACGAGCTGGTGCTGGATATTCGTCAACCCCGTGGTGGAGAATACGAGAACGTCGTAGAGGAGTTCCGTGGAGCTGTCAGGTTCTTGGGAGTAGCTCCCCACAATCTCGCCGTCGAGTAGAAATCGCATGTCGGTGAGTGTCCCTGTCGACGTGAGCTGGTTGGCGATCAGGTTGTACACGTAAACGGCTGTGCCGGTGAAAGTGATGGAGATTGTGTTCTGGGAGCCTCCTGTCGCCTCATGCCAGGTTTCATCATAAACCATAGCAATGTCCACGTTGCTGCTATTGAAGTGACACGTAGAACAAATGCTGCCTTGAGTCCAGGTGCCATCACTTGGTGCATAGACTGGCCCAATGTGGGTGACCTCGTCTCCGTACTGGTCATCGATTGTGCGATTGACGAGGACAGAAACAACGGAGTGCACTTCGACCAGGAGGACCATCAGCCTGAGCAGGATCGGGTAGACAATCATGGTCACGCCGTCCTACTGTCAAGATGGATTAGCCCAGACACTTTAGCGAGAATGTACGAGGCTCACCAAATGACGCCGTTTGAGGGTGGTTGGACGGTCGAGGACGACGGTGGGTATGCGGATTTGCTTTGAGGAGTAATGCAACGTCGCTTCTTAAGCCGGATATGTCGAGAGGTATGTTGAGGTCACCTCCATCCGAACTTCAGCGTGAAATGAACTGGATAAATGTGGACCTATGAAATGGAATAATGTCCCGTGAAGTGAAGGCGGCTTCGACATACGTTGACATATCGATGATGACATCCGGAGGGGAATCTTAATAACAATCCCATGAATGCTCGGGTGGTGCGCTACTAGTACGGAGGTGCGGACAGCTTACTCAGTATAGGTGATCGTCCATACTACCGATACTACGGCAGCACAAAGGCCATGATCTAAGTGTCGTCGATGTATAGTTTGAATGGCGTCGGAGATGTTCTTCGCGTCAGCTTCCCGGGCCCTGGGCCACATAAGTATCAGCGCCCGGAGGCTCTGGTCATGACAACAAGCTTCAGCTTCCATGTCCTGGCGCTCCAAACCCCTATCAAATCGATGCAACTTACGTATCATGCAGATATCAATGGATAACACTGGAAACCCGTGGGACTATTGCCTTGCGATGGTCGGATATCTACGACGCACGATATACCTCATGATGAGCTATTCACGGTGTCCATACCCGGCCCAACTCGCCTCGAACAGCCATAGCTCAGCCGACAGCAATACAGGCATGGCTGAACGCAGCAGGTCCAAACACGGCATATAGAGCGAGCTAAAGCCAGGGGAAGACACGGGAGGAGGAGCGATCGGACTCCAAGACGACTGTCAGAGTGTCACCGGACATTCATCTACCTTTGGCACGTGATCGAGCGCTTGCCGCTTTTCGTCTTGTTGAACTTCAAGTTGGCTCGGAAGCGTCACTATTACTAACTATTACCGTGATTTTCAGACCCTTAGGCCCTATTTACTACACAGTCCCCAACCTGTCTCATCATCTCAACACCTCCAAGCCCCCTCCTAATCTCAGCACATGAACTCAAATTCGGGCTTGTTGAGCGGGGCCGGGCAAGGGCCGGGGCATGGGACCCCTCTGCCGGCTGAGTCCCCTTACATCCTCAAACCGTCTTCATCTCCTCCTCATGCCCGTTCTCCTGCGCCCAATCTTCATGCCTCCAAAACAGCAATTCAGGATGACTCTCAAAACATCTCAGAGTCTAACCGAATCATCTGCCCGCAGTGGATCCTCCACTGCTCGTTCATGTTCTTCTGCCACTATGTTCGATTGCGTCAGCGACGTCCGCAAACCGTAGCACATTGTGCGAGCATCAGGGCCGCTCTCTGATCTTCTGACCATGCTCTTACCCATAACTACGCCTTCCATCCCATATATCTCGGGACACTCCCGGGACATAGTCCCGGGTTAGCCCGTGTTGTGGGCGCTTCGCACTGCGTATTTCACGGGCGGCCATTGGTCGGCAGGCAACGCGATACACACCCCCACACATATTGTCCATGTCGTTCTCCCCAGCAGCTGCTATAGCGCTCCTGGGAGGAGCGTATCTCCTTTGGAGAACATTCCGTTTCTACTTCATTTCTCTCCCGATCGACGTGCTACCAGGGCCTCCACCCGTGTCGTTCTTGCTTGGTACGTTTGCATTATGCCCCACTAGTATGAGGTTACTCTCTAACCCTCTCATTCAAAGGCAATTTACCGGACTTTGTGGATCGTCAAAGCTGGAGGAAGTGGGCACATTTTGCGGAGACCTATGGCCCCGCCTTTGTGATCAAGGCTCTGCTCGGGGTTAGTGTCTGTCCATTCGAGGCGGTGGCAGTAACTGACTCCTTCCTTCTCCCCCACGCAGAGACGCATCATCTTCATTCACGACCCTAAGGCTCTACACAGCGTCATGGTGAAAGACCAGGAGTTCTACCCGAAAGGACTGGAGCCGTCGAAGTGCGTTGTGTCCTAGCTGTGACCGCATGACCCTGCAGAATTCAACTCATAGGTACTCAACACCACCTCTGTCATAGTCATCTTGCGCTGCTACTCGGGCCAGGTGTGCTCACTACACGCGGGGAACAGCACAGGCGTCAGCGGAAGCTACTTAACCCGGTATTTTCGGCGGCGCATCTGCGGGACATGACGCACATCTTCTACAACGTTGCGCACAAGGTGAACGCCATTCATTTGTCTTAGATTCCCGTCTCACTAATGGATACACGTAGCTCAACGAAGCTATGGGAAGGCGCATACCAAAGGATGGCTTGGCGTATGAACTAGACATAAACGGCTGGATGGCACGCACGACACTCGAGATGCTTGGACAAGCGGGGCTGGGGTATTCGTTCGATAACTTCCTTGAGGACTCGTCGGACGAGTACGGCAACTCCATCAAGCTCTTCTTGTGAGTCTACATCCCGTACATACGTCGCAAGAGCCTGATAAATTCGGAATCGCATCGGCGCAGCCCTGCGCTTCAGGATATCATCTTGCTCAGCATATCTATAGAATACTGGTCGTGGTTCCTCTCTGAATCGACGATGCGGACGCTGCTACGTTTATTCCCAAGTGCTTCGGTACGAAAGGTCATGCAGATCTACGACACGATGGAGCGACGCTCAGCCGAGATCATCGCGGAGAAGAAGGCGGCGCTGTCTAAGGGCGACGCGGCTCTCGCTCACGAAGTCGGCGAAGGAAAGGATATCATGAGCATCTGCCGTACGTCTATCCCATCGCAGTAACTTCTGTGTCTGACATCTTCGTGATCTAGTGAAGGCGAACATGGCCGCTGCGGAGAACGAGCGGATGTCGGACGAGGAGATACAAGCACAAATGTCGTGAGTGTTTCATCTGAGTAACATGCATATGCCCTGTATCCATTTCCTTTCTTACAGGTGATGTGATGCTAACCCCGGGATAGGGTCAACGAAGTGCGAGGGCACAGGCGAGTCCGCCGAGCGTGCGCGAAGGGGAGGAGGAGGAAGACAGGAGGAGATGAGGAGGATGAGCCGTAGACAGTCGAAGTCGAAAGGCGCGAAGTCGAGATGTCGTAGATAGTCGAAATAAACGCTGTCGAAGTCGAAGTCGAAGTCGAGGGTCGAGACGCGAGACGAAGGCGAGAGTCGCGAGCCGAGGCGAAGGCACGCGAAGTCGAACGAGGATGAGAGTGTGAGCACCAAGCTGATATTTAGGTACAGAGACGCGAGCTAATATACAAAGAGACGAACCAGACAGGAGGCAAGAGAAATGTAGAGACAAGACAGAACATACGTAGGTAGCCGCGCGGGAGGGCAGGATCGAGAACGCGAACGGAGGCGAGGGGAACGGGAGGTGTCGCGGAGAGGGTGTGTGGGGGTGGCTGTGCTAACGCGGAGAGTCGCATATACGAGTCGCGGTCGCGTAGCGAGTATGATACACTATAGTACAGAGGCTGTAAGTAGCACGAGAATACAGAAAATAGAAGAGATACGTAGCATAAGACGAGTCTGAGTGCAGGAGAGCGAGAATGGGGTCGTCGCGAGGACGTCTAGAGGAGGGCGCGGAGAGCCGGTGTGGCGTACACGGGAGTGCGGCCGAGGGGTCGCGTCGGGTCACCGAGTCGCGGGATGACGGCGCGTCGCGTCGGGATGATGCTGGGTGTGCGCGGGGGTGTCGTCAGAGTCGCGGGTGCGACGTCGTGGTCGCGGGTGTGAGGTCGAGGGCGCGGATACGATCGCGAGTCGGAGGTCGCGGTCGCGGGTCGCGGGGTGTCACGGTCACGTGTCGAGTCGCGTCGCGAGTGTGGCGGTAGTGTGTCGAGATCGCGTACATGTGCTGGCCGCGGGCCATGCACATCACAGGACGTTCATCCTCGCCGGTATGGATACCACATCAAACGCGCTTTCACGCATCCTCCACCTGCTTGCACAACACCTGGACGTTCAGGAGAAGGTCCGCGCGGAGATCATCGAGGCGCAAGGTGGCGACCGCTCTGACCTCTCCTATGAAGACCTCATCAAGCTTCCGTACCTCGATGCCGTCTGCCGCGAGACGCTCCGCCTGCACGCCCCGGTAATCCTTGGTCGCCGCACGTGCGTTGCAACCTGCTTGTCTTGCTTCTCCCCCTCATCGTCCGTCCGAAATCTGACTCCTTAACCTCTAGGCCTTCGAGGGACATGGTTCTCCCTCTTTCCCGACCGATCCGTGGGCGCAACGGAGAGGATATCTTCGAGATCGTCGTTCCTCGCGGGACGGAGGTGTTCTTGCATTACCAGGCAACCAATGTGGACAAAGAGCTGTGGGGTGAGGACGTGCTCGAGTGGAAGCCGGAGAGATGGCTCGGGCAGCTCCCCACCACTGTGGAAGACGCACGCGTCCCGGGAATTTACGCGCACTTGTGAGTCGAACGTCTGTCGTAGCGTGAAGATAGACTGGTGACTGAAGGAATGTGCTGCAGAATGACGTTCGCGGCTGGTGTCCGATCTTGCATGTGAGTGCTGCTTCTCTCTGTACACCGTAAACTTTGTCTGAATCGTTTATCACAGTGGCTTCAAGTTTTCCCAACTCGAGACGAGTCAGTCGCCACTTCATTTCGTGCGCTCAAAAATCCTCGTGCTCACAACTTTGCAGAGGTCGTCCTTGCGGAGCTCCTATCGTCCTATTCATTCGAGCTCACTAACAGGCTCGTCGCGTGGAACGCGTCCGCCGTCATGTATCCGACGATGGGCGAGGAGAGCACGAAGCCGGAGCTGATCCTGAAGGTGAAGGCGTTGTAGACGCAGGATTTGGCGTCTTTGTAAAACTATTAGTCACTTGTGTTAATCTACCCACCCCACTCACACGAACCAAGCCCGAAGAAATAGCGAACGGCTCCGGACTGTAGGCCGCTGCTATTCGCGCAAGCGGACTCACGACGCACACGGCCAATGGCGCTTTGCGATGCCTTGGTAGCTCATTGTACGGAGCAAACCGGGTTCATAGGCTCCCTCGAGGCACGATCGTCAGCGGAGGCCGATAACGTTGATCGTCATGTGGACTCTCAACAGCATGCGAAGGAAGGTCTGAAACGCAAGATGGACAGGAAGCGAGCCTGCCAATCCTGAGGACGAACAGCGTAAATGGATCAGACGGGCGGGGAACACGTATCCTGGTACCCGAGCAGCTTCTCGAGAGTCGAGACCTGGACGTGACTCGATCTTGCTCCTCCATCATCGAGAAATCGCAGCCTTTGTAATAATGTGTGTTGAATGTAACTTACCTGCAGGAAGGTCCCGTCGATTATTTTACCGTGTACCGCCAGGTAACTTCTGATCTGGTCCAGGCCGGACAGACGGTGGTTAGTACTGGTCTCCGAGTGCCGAGACATGTGAATTTGCACCCCGCTATGGCGTGTCTTCTGCGGTTGTGGGTTATGAATTGATACGTCTAGGTACAAGATTAGTTAGTACGTCGATCGTATAGGCAGATGATCCAGGGATGATTAGGACGATACGTCGACCTGTCGTTGGGCCTCGCCGGTCCATTTTCCCACAGGTGTGCATGAGTTCCGTCCAATACCCGTCTCGGGACCTGACTGCTATTTGATTCTAAGAAAGGACGAGGGCTGGGAACGTGCATCGGTACAAAGTCGACAATTACATGTATGCGCCGTTGTCCGGGCAGCTCATAGATCCCTCTACAGCTTGTTGATGCGTTCAACGTCGAACTTGGAGAACCCCGATGCCCCCTCCTCCCGCTTCTTGAGCACATCATTCCTCAACTCCCCCTTATACCCAGTCTCCCGCATCCACCTCTCCAACGACAACAGCCCCGGATGAATCTTCCGCAACATCCCAAAGTCACGTTGAATCACGTCCTCCCGATAGAGCCTCCACCACCTGACCATATTCTCGCGCCACGTCGTCTCCCCCGCCACCTCGAGCGCGAGCGGGGCGTCCGCATCCAGCGCGAGGTCACACCACTCCTCCGCCTCCATCGGCACGAACGCGGCCTTGAGCCCCGTCACGCGCGTGAAGGTCTCGACGAGGTAGTCCCAGCCGACCCAGTCGCTCGCGACGGCGAGCTCCTGCGCGGACGTCTCCGCTCGGTGGTCGAAGATGTACCGGGCGAAGAAGCCGAGGTCTGCGAGGGCGATCATGGGGACGTGTCCGGACCCGATGGGCGTGGCGAAGACGCGGGTGCCGTCTTGGCGTACGCGGACGGGGCCGAAGATGCCCTGAGAGATGGAGTGAGATGGGGGCAGGTAGCGGAGGGGAAGAGTGATGCTTACGAGGTTGAGCATGTCCATGTAAGGGCCCGTAGTGAGGACACTCCAGGACATAGAGTTGTCGTTGACGACGGACTCCTGGGAGCGCATCCAATCCGCCACGCGACATTTACCCGTGTAATGATCTGCGTAGTATTTCGGGTCGTAGTTCTTGAGCTGAACCAAGACACTCTAGTCAATAACGAGGAAGAATACTTGACACGATCCTGCCCACCTTGAAGACGTTGTCGAGGCTGCTCCACACGTAGTGCTTCAACGTCCCGACTTCCTTTGCGAGCTCGAAAATCCGAATGCCTTCATACACCTCCGTCTTCTCGCCGATCGTGAAGCTGTCCGTGTTCACGAACGCGCCGTACGCGCCGTCAAGCGCTTTCCTGATGCTTGCAAAGTCGTGCGTGCTGCCTACATGATGGCGCGGCGTCCACTGCCGTCAGAACAGAGTCAACAAAGGGAGACAAGGCTCACTCACCCTCAACGACTTCGACGCCTTTGCTCGCAAGCAGTTTAGCTCGGCGGCTTTGGACGTCGCGAGTAAGGGCGCGGACCGCGTAGGGCGAGGGCGAGCCGCCCGCAGCGGGCTTGAGCAAGGCGTCGATGACGGCTATGCCTTGTCCGCCGGTGGCGCCGATGACGAGGATAAGTTTCTTGTTGGATGCCATTGGGAGTTAGACGGGGAATTTCAAAGGGGTGTTAGGATTTGTGGGTGTGTGCGATGTGTAGTGCGAGTATGCAAAACACGAGAATGGTAGGGCTGGTTTATATGTCGCGGTCGCCGAGGCGCAGCCCGACGTCTCCTCGCGTCGTGCGGTGGTGCCGAGTGCTAGCGGGAAGTGTATTGGAAAGCCGTCACCGGCGGGGGCGGAGACTGGATCTTGTGGTTATCACCCTCGGGCTTGCTTCGGGCACTGGACGGTTCGTCGGACGACAACAGGGACAAACAAACACAGGGCGACGTACCCTGGTCGATCCTTGCGGACATGAACGGCATGTGTGGGGCGCCAGCGAACGGGTCTTCGAAGTTGCCGATACTTCCTCCACCCGTACTCTGAAGCGATATTAATACGGACGACGCGGTTCTTCACGTGTGCGTGACCGCGTACGAGATCCCGAGCTACGTGGGACAAACTTGATGTCAGCTGTGCGCTAGGTAGGCACAAATGCACGTCCACTGCAGTCCGGTCTATCATTCCCAGCCGAAGAATAACAGGGGCCGCGTGTAGATGGGGTCCTCGCCGGCATGATTATGGACACTTCCTACCGGCGTCTAGTCTATTGTTATTGTATATATGTAGGACGATCGATGATGCATTGATGAGTCGCTCTTGGTGGACAGTCTGGAGATTCATGACACGTACCATTCAGCCTGTTCTGGGTGCTTAGACGCGCGACATGAGCTTGATGATCATCGGGATGGTGTCTGTGTGCTGAGGGACATGCAGAGCGGGACCTGGCTACGAACAACGAAAGAGCGAGTCAGCAATAACAGACCGGCAACTGGCAGGGCCACCACAACGTGCACTCCAAGCATACTTAGAGGCATAGTCGTCGTTGAAACATCCATGGTACATTATGTCATGTCAATTCTGAGTCTCTACCCCGCGATGGGCGGCACGAACGCACACAAAAAGAGAGGGGGGGAAGGTCCGTATATGCGTCAGCCATAGTGAGCGAACAAGTGTCCGTGTCCACGAAATCGTAAGCGAAAACATAGCGTGCGATTGGAAGCGGGAAGGGAAAGGAGCGTCGTTTCGGCAAGAACGAGAACGAGTGCGAAAACGGATGCGCGCTTGAATATGACGAGGTCGGGATCACTCCATTGGATTCGTCCTTCCAGCCTGCAACACACCCGCCATCGTCAGTATCCTACTCCCCACCTCCATCCCTCCCGAAGGAAAGGAAATTCAGGACAGAAAAGACGCACCTGATGCTCCCCTCCCCTATCCGGTCCCTCCCCACACCCGCACAACCACTCATGCCACCACCTCACCGGCACACGCTCACGCTCCTCCGCCTCCCTCCTCTCCTCCTCCTCCCTCCTCCTCTGCGCCTCCTCCAGCGTCGGGCTCGGACTGGGACTCGGGGTCGGGGTCGGCTGTTGCGCCTCCTCCGCCCTCGCGGAGCCAGGGCTCTCAGCTGGGGGAGGAGCTCGTGGAGCGGGGAGCCCGAGCGGCTGTGGAGGAGGGGGTTGGCGCTTCGTCGACACCCGCTTGCCTTTCCTTCCCTGTTTCTGCTCGGGCGGTCCGTTAAACGACGACGACGACGCCTGTAAGGTCGGCCGCTTGGGCGGCACGGAGAGGTACGGCCTACGCTGCTGGCCCTGCTGTTGTCCCTGCGTGGGCGTCGTCCGCCCGCCCTCTTCGTCCGGGGCGTGCTCCGACTCGTGCATGATCGCCGAGTTGTCCGCGATGTTCAGCGACGTGCGCGACGCCGTCGGCGTCGCGAACGGGTTCTCCCCCTCTTCCGCCTCCACGACCGGCTGTGGCGTCATGCTCGGACTCCGGCTTGGGCTCCGGCTCGGGCTGGGACTGAGGTCCGACGACGCCCCCGAGGAGCGCGACGGTTCGCGCCCGCGCGATCGCTCCATCGTGCCGTGCGCACTAGACTGAGGCCCTGGGGTGTCGATCTCCTCGAGCGGGACGCCGTCGTCCATGTCGTTGAGCACCTGGTGCGCGCCGACGCCCCCGAGCGGGCCCTTGCGCGAGTCGCGCCGGAAGAGGTCGGCGAGGAGCGAGGGGGCGTTGTGCCCTGTGGGCCCTGCGGCTGTTGCTGCTGCGAGAGAGGCGGCGGAGGCGGACTCGCGTGCGGCTTTCCGGCGTTGGCGTTCTGCGATCTCCCACCTGCGTAGGTTCTGTGTGGAGTGGGAGGGAAGGGGGACGCATGTCAGCGTTTGTCGGAGGGCATTGCGGAGAGAAAGGCAAGGGAGGACGTAAAGGAGCTTTTGACTCTGCACTGCTCGGACTCGCGGTGCTCACATATGTGAGGGCAAGCACGAAGGCGGAGAGGGACGGCTCGCATACGACATGATCACCCACTTACCTCCTCGACTCGTCGCGCTTCCGCCTCCTCCTCCTTCGTCGGCGGGTAACTCCCTATCCTCCCATACTCATCCCCCTCCTCCTCTTCGCTCTCACTGCTCTCCTCCTCCTCCTCGTCTTCATCTTCATCACTCGAACTCGCACGGGCCTTCCCCTTCCCCTTCCCCTTTCCCTTTCCCTTCCCAGAAGCGCTTCCCCTGCCCTTTCCGTTCGGCGCCAAGCGTGCGCGAGATGTCTTGCGGGACGGCCCGTCGTCGTCATGCCACACCCGTGCGATGTCTTCTCCTCTGTCTTTCGGTACCGGGGTAGGGGTCGGTGAAGGCCCGGCCGAGGGTGGGGGCGATGGAAGTGGGGCGGGCGAGCTCATCGTTTAGGGACCATGCACGAGCGGGTGGGTGGACTCGGAGATGGGTGGGAGGTGTGTGATGCTAGATGATGGCGTCCTCTGCTCGGGGAAGAGACCTTGGTGGGTGATTCCAGTGGTGGTAGGGGGTGTTGTTGTCGTCGTCGAAGACAAGAATACAGAGGTTCAAAAGCCCCAAAGTGGACCGCGGCCGGCGAGGGTGAGCCGCGCGTAGGTGCCTTGCACAGATGTTCCTGGGTTCCTGCGCAGCGATTCCGCGCCGCGTAGGCTTGGAGAGTGCGTTACTTTCGATCCAAGAAGCAAGGATCCTTGAGGCCGTGGGCTATAGTCAAGTGGCAGAACAAGTAGAGGCTCGACAGCGAGTAAGACAGGAAGAAAACAGAGGCCGAGTGCTCCGAGTCGCGGGGGGGAGCGGACTCCGCCACGGCCTCTTGCCTTGCAACGCCCGCGCCACTGCTATTTTCGGCAGCGGGCAGGGCGAGAACGTCACTGCGCAGCCTCCGCCCGTACGTCCAGCGCTTCTCTTCCCTTCCCTTCCAAGTTCCAAGTTCCCTCGGTCGGCGACTCGGATGCGTAGTGCCCGCTGCCGACTCGCCCGCTCAAACAGCGCACGAATCGGGGTCAGGTAAGTTATGTACAAGCCTCGCGAGGACGAGGAAGATAGATTACTGCGATACATTGTCAACTTGAACAAACGAGCGAACGGCTGCCGGGCGACCTTCTCTCCACCGAAGGGAGGCACGGGCTAGCGCTAGTCACGATGATTACTCGACCGTACGTACGCTAAGTAGACATACATACGCAGAAGAAAACGACATTCCACCCACACAATCCGTGCCGTGCGCGAAAGAGGGGGGAGGGGGGGGGAACAAGGGGGCAGCCGCTCCGTGTCTGGAGCCTATCCGACGGCGAGAGAGACACTATAATGAGTCCGAATGCTACCACCTGCAGGTCCCCACGCGCGCGGCGAAGCAAGCGGGAGACGTCGAGGATATCGGGTCGAGGGGGCGTGGGCGATGGCGATGACGATGACGAGGGGAGGGGGAATAATCTAGCTACTAGAAGTCATTGAGCGATGAAGCAGCGTCACGTTACGGTCGTGCGTCCACAGCGACTCAGTCTCGGACGGGGACGGGGACGGGGAAGGGCACTCAGACGGTCGGTCGGTCTGTCTGTCTCAGAACCGGCCGGGGTCCTGCCGCCGGCGCATCATCAAGTCCTCCTCGGACCGGTCGCCCTCCATCTGCGAGCCGTCGTCCGAGACGTAGTAGCGCAGGCCGGACGACTTGGCCGCGCCATGCAGCATCGGCGCCTGCTGCTCCTCGCCCGCGTCCCGCCCGCCGTACAGCGTGCTGCTCCGCGGGCTCGCGCCCGGCGTGAAGCTCATCAGCGAGTTCCGCGCCGTCTCCTGCATCTGCATGATGTTCTGGCGGAATGCGTTCTGTGGAGGAGATGCGCCGCCTGTTAGAGTTTTGGGGATGTGATAGGGCGTCAGGGACGCACCTGCTCGCGCCAGTACTGCGCACGCTTCTCGCGCTCCTGCGTACGGTCCTTCCTGTGCACAAAGTACAACGCGACGAGCGTGCCGAGCATACCTGCAGGATAACTTAACCTCGGATCTCCACCGCCCCGATCAGGATCACTCACCGCCGAGGATGCAAACCGCAACCACAATGTAAACCCATGTTGCGACCTTGACTGGGGTATCTGTCGTCTTGCCACACGTCCCATTCGCTAAACAATTGTACGTCAAACATTCCTTGTCTGCGTCGCAGGTCTCGCCGATATCCTTCGCTTGCACACAGAGCAGCTGTTGCGAGTCGCAGTAGAGACCAACTTTGCAGTTGCCCCTGTAAACATAGAACGGCGTTAGTATAAGTTCAAGACCTCCCAAGGGGAAGGACAGGAATAAACACGAGAAGTTCCGAAATTCCGGACGGAGAGAACCCACACCATCCGCTTGCGCGTCAACCCGACTACCCATAGGACGACGGTCCAGAAGAGCTGAAACACGGAGGAAACGGCTCAACATGCGCTCACGCAGATCAGCTACACTCGCTCGTAGGCGACTATCCGTAGCGCACGGATGGAGAGCGATGATTTTGACTAGTGGAGTCGCCACTAACGCGCGCTTCCTCCGCTATACCCGGGCCAAGGCTGGTGGTAAACGCCGTGCGAGATCACAATCACGACGCGACATCCGCAGCCGGCAACCGTCGACGTCTGCGTTCCAGCCAGCCACGGAGGCACGAACCGTGGGCTAGGCCGGTGGCCACAATTGCAAGACCGTCAAAGTTCGTACGCATCGTGGCCGGCTAGGAGGGCAACACCGACCGAGGAAGCCGAAAGAATACCCCAACCATTCCCATCGCACATCCTAGACCGCGAAGAGGGAGGAAAGGAGAACGCACCTTGAGACGATGTCAACAAACTCTCCGTCGGGCCCGTAGGCGGTGTATGCGGTGTTTTGCACCACGCATTTGTTTCCAACGGTGACATTAGCCCACCTAACGAAAGATGTTAGACCTCCACGGAGCACAACGATGGGATAGAAAGGGCGTCTTACATGCAAATGTTGTTGAGGCAGACGGATCCGTTGACGTTCAGTCCGAACCCGGTCGTATCCGCGAGCTCCTTGAAGTTCGGAGGACCCTCGCACTCGTCTTCACACACATCCCATCAACCCAATGAGCACCGCCCTCTTCCACATCCACCCTCGCCCAAGAAGACTCACCGTCACGGTTAAACTGGCACGCGCTGCCCACAGGCAGAACGTCCTGACACTGATCCTGCTCGTCGGGGCAGAACTGGCCCTTGGGGCACTTGTCCGGGATGGTGACGTTGCTGAGGTACCCAAAGGGGAACGTATCCGAGCGGCAGCCGCGCAGGGCGCAGGTCGAGTTGGAGGCGCAGAAGGTCATCGAGTCGCAGTCGGTCTGGAACTGGAACGTGCCCTCCTGGAGCTTCTGGTGGGCGGGGTCGCACGGCTGGAGCCAGGTGACGTCGCCGGCGAGGGCGGCGGGGAGCAGCGCCCCGAGCGAGAAAAGGAGCGTGTAGGGGAGCATGGCGAGGGAGAGGGCGGGCCGACGCGGCGGGCTGGGGCGGCGAGGCGAGGGAGGGGACAGGGAGAGGCTGGAGGAGTGGAGGCGGGAGGGAAGGAGAGAGATGAGGACGAGCTCGGCGCGGGCGGCCTTCTTTCGCTTGCGCCCTGATCAGAGCAACCGCCCACGTGCAGCCCGGCCTCTCTCCCCCGAGGCGCCCACTCGGGCCCTTGTTCTCGGTCTACCTAGTTCCAAGTTCCAATGTCTGAGAGCTTCTGGATTCAACGGGTGCTTCGTATGTGCTCACTTGTACTAGACTTTGGTACCTACATGCAATCCCCTGTCTTTTCAAGTCTAACTCTCGAGGCTGTGCATCTTGGCGTATCTCATTTTTAATCATTCACTTTGTCGACACGACGGCGGTTCGTAATACGTCAACCTCGGTTTACTTTTCGGTTTGCTCCATGGAGATATACGTGACTACTCACCTATACGCTGTATCTCAGAAAACACGCAAAGGAAAGCCGACGCATGCGTATCTCAGAAGCTCCTATGCTTCAACTCTATATCCATAGCCTTCCGTTCATGTCGAATGACATCGCCAACGCCCTTTAAAGACATAGACACTCCTGACCATAGCAACGGACCGAAAGACGCTCTGGGTGTCCATGTACACTTGTACCTGAAACTGAGCCAAGTCACCTGAGGGGACATCTGGCCAGGACGCAGCAGTCATGAGTCGAACAGAGAAGACCCTTATCCTCCTTCTACGCACAACACGGTACTTCTCTCCCAGACAGCACCCGCTTAGTGAGTACAATCATCAAACCTTCTCCGGACCACTAGTCATGACCCTCATAGCGCCATTCACAGCTGCTCTTTCCACCATACCAGGACCGAAAGGATCGGAAGTCTGTCAGTCCTTGGTTTGCGAACCCGCCGGCTAAGTTGTAATTCAGTCCCTCCAGAAGGCCATCGAAGACTGCTGTAGGTCTTCGCGACGTCACGCTACCTACTTCTCCGCGAAGTTACCCATGGTAGTCACCCAAGCCTCTCAGGACTCTATAAAGGGACCTCGCCGTTACATCTACAAACTCTACCAATACCCCCAATGGAATCTCCTCAGCTATTCGATGAGTACGATATCGTCTTCGCGGGAGGTGCGTTATCTTTCTCCCCCGCGCTCCGCTCTACTCTTCTCACTTCCTCGCTTCCCCACAGGCGGCACCACCGCAGGGGTGACAGCCGGGCGACTCGCCGCGGCAGACCCATCCCTCCGCATCCTCGTACTCGAGTCTGGGCCACACACCCAGAACGACCTCGCGCACATCCAGCCCGCGCGCTACAAGACGCACCTCCAGCCCGACTCCAAGACCGTGCGTCACATGGTCTGCAGGCCAAGCGAATACCTCGATGGGAGGCGTCTCGTCATCCAACACGGGCACTGTGTGGGAGGCGGGTCGAGCGTGAACTGTAGGTGGCGCTCTCACTGTTCGATCGCTCCCCTGCTGATGGATGGACATCTTTAGTTGCGTGTTACACGCGCGCCGCGGGGTCCGACTACGACGACTGGGCGTACAAGCACGACAATCCCGGGTGGAGCTTCTCGGACCTGCTCCCGCTCATCAAGAAGGTTCGTCCATTCCCTTTCCTCCTAAACGCCGCACGCCGCTGTAACTCACATGCAACGGAACAGGCCGAGACGTTCCAGATCGCGCCGAACAGGCCTACGCACGGGTACAGCGGGCCGCTCAAGGCCTCGTATTCGAACACGGTTACGAGCATTGGGCGGGACTGGATGGCGACTATGGAGAAGTACGATGCGACGCGCGTCACAGTCGACGACCCTAACCGGATGATCGACGATGTTAACCGCCGGGATGTGAGTGCGCTTCAGACCCTCCGCTTGCGCTGAGAGTGAGTTACACCTGTGTAGATATGGCCCAAGTGGATCAATAAGGACACAGGGCGGAGGTCGGACGTTGCCCACCACTACGTTTACAACGCCGTCAAAGCCTCAAACAACTTCCATGTTGTCGCCGGTTGTACAGTGCGTAAAGTAATCATAGAGTACGTGCGCTATTATATTACCTGCTCTGATGGTTCATCACGTGCTTACTCGAAACACTCGTCAGAGGCGGGAGGGCGACGGGGGTTGAGTACGTCCATAACGCCCAAATACGCCCTGAAGCTACCCCAGCAAGCTTCACCGCCCGTGCTGCCAAGCTTGTCGTCATCTCTGCGGGCGCATTCGGCTCTCCGGCCATCCTTGAGCGATCCGGGATCGGAAGGAGCGACGTCCTCCAGAAACTCGGCATTACGCAGGTTGTCGATCTTCCAGGGGTGGGCGAGAACTATAACGGTGAGCCGGTTTTGTCTTCACGCGTCGCGGCCGCCTTTTGTTTATCGCGTACGCAGATCATTGGCTTCTCTTCGTCCCTTTCCTCGCTAGCGAGGAGTCCGAGACCATAGACGGTATCGTGAGAGGGGACCCAGTCGAAACGGAGAGTATGCCCACGATCTCCTTCAAGTTGGCTACTTCGCATAACGCTGAGATGGCATGTGCCTGTAGAATGGTCTACGCAATGGCTCAAAGACGGCACGGGATTGATGGCCTCCAAGTACGTGTTCTCCGCCTTATATTGGTGATCGCTCTCTCACATTTACATAGTGCGGTCGACGGCGGGTACAAATTCCGCCCCTCTCCCGAAGAGCTCCGTGAAATCGGCCCAGACTTCTCTGAGGTGTGGGAGAAGTTCTTCTCGCCCTCGCCCGACAAGCCGATTCTCTGGTTGGGCATACTCTCGCAGTAAGTATTTGATGTTGGATTCCCTCGGCCCTCGATTGGAATTTAACCCACGTGTCTCTTTCATGCCAGATACTCCGGCGATCTCCCCATACCCGCCACCACCAAATGTTATTCCCCATTTGGCTGGCTAACCTTCCCGGTCGGCACGGGCTCGACGCACATCACGTCTGCGGACGATGTATATGCCCCTCCTGACTTCGACTCCGGCCTGTACAGCCGGTGAGTACTACAGGCTCTTCGCCACCAGCGATGAGGGCGTCTTTTCTCACCTGAGCTCTGTGACACTACCCACAGGAAAGAAGACCTCGCAGCAATGCGCTACACGTACAAACGCCTCAGAGAGCACGGACGTCGCATGGCCGCCTACCGAGGCGAGTTCGCCCCGAACCACCCCGTGTTCCCCGCCGGCAGCGCCGCGGCCATTCCTGCGTCGTCCAAGGAAGTTCGGCCTGTCGCTATCGATGCGCCTGATATTGCGTACTCCGCGGAGGACGACGCGGCGATTGACAAGTACTTGAAGGTTGAGAGTGAGTTCCTTTATGCCCTTCGACGAGTACGATTGTTGAGGACGTGGATTCAGCTATTACGGCGTGGCATTCGGTGAGCGACCTCTCGAATCCATTTCAGCCCAATCTGTGTTATTCACTAGATTTGGTTTACAGCTGGGAACCTGTACGATGAAATCTCGAGAGAAGAACGGAGTCGTGGACTCGCGCCTCAACGTGTACGGCATCGAGGGCCTCAAGGTAGCGGACTTGTCCATCTGCCCTGCAAATGTGTCCTGCGTAAGCCGCCCCCCATTTTCTTGTTAATCATCCTCGTGCTCATAAGTCGCTGTTCCACAGAACACGTACTCGACCGCTGTCACGATCGGGGAGAAAGCTGCTGCCATTATTGCGGAAGATCTGGGGATTAAAGGCGTCTGAACCGGAGTCATGGAGGACTTGGCAGCCCCTTCCCTTTATTTTGAAAGCAGTACTACCACGTGACACAGAGAGATGTATGAGTTATATTTCGACATAAAGTCGAGAGAAGATGTACTGACGACATGTTGTCAATGCAAATACGATTCCACTCTGTCTTTCGTGAGGATGATGTGCTACAGACGCTCAAAAAATTCGAAATGATAAGCGCTGTGTACAGCGCGCCCGGTCAGAGGCGCCCACTCCCCTTGTTCTCAATCTCCCAAGTCCTCTTGTCTGAAAGCCCACCGAGTGCGCAATGCGAGCTCCTGGGTTTATGTTTTCTTACTCGAGACACACGCTTGCCACTCAACTCAACGCTGTGTTTTCGAGTTTAACAGGCTGTGCATCTTGGCGTATTTCGTTACGGTTTTGTCGACACGAATCCTTAATCGCGTCCGATAAAAGTGCCTTACAGCAAGATGCTCTGAACCTTGGTGTATCGCTGTCTCAGTTGGACTAAGTCAGGTGAGGGAAGATAAGGCTAGCACGCAGCACTCGTGAGACTGATAAAAATGTACCTGTGTCTTCTATGCATGCTACAACAGGTTCTTGGCTCTGGAAGACCCCCAGCTCAGTGAGTTCAATCAGACAACCTTCTCCAACCACCGATTATAACCCTCACACTGCCGTGTACAGTCGCACTTTCTACCACGTTAGCACCGAAAGGAGCGGACGGCCGTGTGCCGAGCTGAGCTGAGCTCATTGGGTTACATTTCAACTCATTCGAGAGCCCGTCGAACACTCCGTAGACCTTTGCATCGTCACGCTACATACTTGCTCCGCGAGCTTGTCCTTAGTAACCGCCTAAGCTTCACTCATGACTCTATAAAGGGAACACGCCGTTGCAAGTGCGCCCTCCACCCGCGGGCCCCCCATGGAGTCTCCCCAGCTATTCGACGAATATGATATCGTCTTCGCGGGAGGTGTGTCAGCCATCTCTCCCTTCACACTATTGTTCTCACTATATCCTCCCTGTAGGTGGCACGACTGCAGGAGTGGTGGCCGGGCGGCTCGCTGCGGCGGATCCGTCCCTACGCATCCTCGTGCTTGAGTCCGGACCCCACACCCAGAATGACCTCGCGCACATCCAGCCCGCGCGCTACAAGACGCATCTCCAGCCCGGTTCGAAGACCGTGCGCCATGTGGTCTGCAAGCCAAGCGAACACCTCGACGGGAGACGTCTCATCGTTCAACACGGGCATTGCGTGGGAGGCGGGTCGAGCGTGAACTGTGAATATAGCTTCTCCCTTCCATTCGTGCCTGATAGAATGACTGCTGACGGACATCTCAGTTGCAGGTTACACGCGCGCCGCAGCGTCTGACTACGACGACTGGGCCTACAAGTACGAGAACCTCGGGTGGAGCTTCGCTGATCTGCTCCCGCTTATCAAGAAGGCTGGTTATAGTCCACACAACCTTCACATATCATAACTAACGGCGGAGCTCGAACAGGCTGAGACGTTCCAGATCGCCCCGAATAGGCCCACTCATGGATATCACGGGCCGTTGAAGGCTTCTTATTCGAACACGATCACGAGCATTGGCCGAGACTGGATGGCGACCATGGAGAAATACGATCCAACGCGCCCCACCGTCGACGATCCCAACCGGATGATCGACGACATCAATCGTCGGGATGTGAGTTCACCTTCGCTACGCTTGCGTTAGGACTTACTCAACTTCGTATGAAGGTATGGCCAAAGTGGATCGACAAGGACACGGGTCGCAGATCGGACGTTGCCCACCACTACGTCTACAACACCGTCAAAAACTCAAACAGCTTTCACGTCGTCGCCGGATGTACAGTGCGCAAGGTGATCATCGAGTACGTGCGATATCGCGTTGCCTGTTTTCATAGTCCACCGCGTGCTTACCCAAAGTACCCGCCAGAGGCGGCAGAGCAACGGGGGTTGAGTACGTCCATAACGCCCAAGTACGCTCTGAAACTACCTCGGCAATCCTCACCGCCCGTGCTGCCAAGCTTGTCGTCGTCTCTGCGGGCGCGTTTGGCTCTCCGGCCATCCTCGAGCGGTCTGGGATTGGAAGGCGTGATGTCCTCCAGAAACTCGGTATTACGCAGATCGTCGACCTTCCAGGGGTAGGTGAGAACTATCGCGGTAAGCTGATTTGTTTTCACACGCCGCGGCTATCTGTTTACTGCGTACGCAGATCATTGGCTCCTCTTCGTCCCTTTCCTCGCTAGCGAGCAGTCCGAGACGCTAGATGGCATCGTGAGAGGAGACCCAATCGAAATTGAGAGTAGGTCCATGGTCTCTTTGGCTGTTGAGTACGCCGCTGAGACCGCACGTCTCTGCAGAGTGGTCTACGCAATGGCTCAAAGACGGTACGGGATTGATGGCATCTAAGTTCGTATTCTCTTTCCCCTCATTCTGTGACTGCCCTCTCACCTCAATATAGTGCGGCTGATGGCGGGTACAAATTTCGCCCCTCTCCCGAAGAGCTCCGCGATATCGGCCCAGACTTCTCCGAAGTGTGGGAGACGTTCTTTTCGCCCTCACCCGACAAGCCGATCCTCTGGCTGGGTGTATTCTCGCAGTAAGCATCGATGTTGGATCTACTCGGTGCTCGATTAAAGCTCCAACCTCTGTCTTTCGCAACAGGTATTCTGGCGAGCTCCCACTACCCGCCACCACCAAGTGCTACTCCACGTATGGTTGGCTAACCTTCCCTGTTGGCACGGGCTCGACACACATCACGTCCGCGGACGATGTTTATGCCCCTCCCGACTTCGACTCTGGTTTGTATAGCCGGTGAGTTCTATGAGCTCCCTTCACCAGTGAAAGATAAGTCCATCATAATCGCAACCTCACGATACCACTCGTAGGAAAGAGGATGTCGCCGTGATGCGCTACCTGTACAAGCGCGTTCGAGAGCACGGTCGCCGCATGGCCGCGTACCGGGGAGAGTTTGCGCCGAACCATCCCGTCTTTCCCGCCGGCAGTGCCGCGGCCATCCCTGCGTCATCCAAGGAAGTCCGGCCCGTCGCCATCGATGCGCCTGATCTCGTTTACACCGCGGAGGACGACGCGGCGATTGACAAGTATCTAAAGGCCGAGAGTGAGTTTCTCCATGCTTTGATACACGCAGTTGCTGAGTACTATGTGGATCTAGCTATTACGGCGTGGCACTCGGTGAGCGGCCCCCTTGAATTTGTTGAATTCTTCACTACAATTTGTTTGCAGATGGGGACATGTACGATGAAACTTCAGGAGCAAAATGGGGTGGTAGACTCACGCCTCAATGTGTACGGCATTGCGGCCCTGAAGGTCGCGGACTTATCCATCTGCCCTGCAAACGTGTCCTGTGTAAGCTATCCACTAAGGTTTGTCCATAATCCTCGCGCTTATAAGTCACCGTTCCACAGAACACATACTCAACTGCTGTAACAATCGGCGAGAAGGCTGCCACCATTATTGCGGAAGAGTTGGGGATCAAAGGCGTCTGAACCATCGAGCACCCAGCTGCTTCTCTTATACTAGAAATTTCAGTTCGGCGAAAATACCATCGTGGCAGATTCTCAGCTACTCACACGCATGTACAGCAAGCTATATGGCTGTAATTTCGACGTATGACCGAGAAGAGAGGCATTGATGGCGGGTTGCGCAATTACGATCGCACTTCGACTCTTTCATTTAAAATGACAAGCGCTGTGTACATCACCCTAGCGGGGTTCGACGGACTCGCTGGGAACCGGCGGCTCGGTGGACTTACTTTGAGACGACCATCGCGCCTAGCATCTCTCCTCGACGTCGATGTTTGAAGAATTTGATTTACTGTAAGTAGAACCATTTGAACGATACGCACCAGTCTCATGACGTGTTCAATATGAAATTTGAAATTCCCCGGTGCTGGTGACACGTGGGCCTCAGGCGGTTTCTCACCAGTTCTATGTCCCATTGACAGATTGAATCTCTTCGCTTGGTACCACCTCAACGAACCGCAAGTACGTATCAAGGAGAACGCCGTGTTCTTCCAATTCGTATACTACAACCGAATCAAGAATCAACGTCCGCGCTGAAGGCGACGCCCGAGACCTTGGGGTGACGAGTCCGACACTAACATCTTTTCGCGGATACTGGGTGTCCGTCTTAATGTCAGTCAGACCAGCACGATGTCCCGGGTTGGCCTCGAGCCATATCAACATTACATCCTGCTATTCTCCCCGGAGATCGTTCGTGAAACGATAGCAGAGTATGCTTCCATGCATGCTATGACGGATTCGGAGCACTCTTGGAAGCCTATGCATATCGGAGTTTAGTGAGTACAACTCGTTTCCGTCACCGGACCCCCAGCAGACCACTTACTTATTGCAGCTCTCCCAGCCTCTCTATAGCCAGTTATCTTCCCATTCTGGGAGACATTGTCGGGCGACCATAGTTCTCGAATGTCACGGGTTCACGAGTTCTCGGCACTCGGGATGCACGCCGACCCTTTTCAAGATCCTGACGACCAGTCGTACCGGAACCGTCTGAGGTAGCAACGTCATGAGACATGCTCGGCGTCCCAGATAGCTTGCCTTACTCTTTCATACCTGTCATCAGCTCTTATATAGGATCTACGGCCGATGCGAACCCTCCCTACTCAAACAGCTCACCATGGAATCCCCGCAGTTGCTTGACGAGTATGATATTGTCTTTGCTGGAGGTACGCCATGCTAAACAATTGTGCTAGGCGTTGCGCATCACGAACCTCATCTATACGCTTACAGGGGGCACTGCCGCGGGTATCGCAGCTGGGCGACTCGTCACGGCGGATCCGTCCTTGCGCGTTCTCGTGCTCGAATCCGGGCCGCACACACAGGACGATCTTGCGCACATCCAGCCCGCGCGTTACAAGCCCCACCTCTTGCCCGACTCCACGACCGTACGCCACGTCACCTGCAGGCCGAGCGAGCATCTGGACGGGAGGGAGCTGATCGTCCAGTGCGGGAATTGTGTAGGAGGTGGATCGAGCGTGAACTGTGAGTGCAAACTCCATCAATAACTGATACTTCGTGCATCTGTATCCAACTCACGGTCGTATCCAGTTGCAATGTACACTCGTGCGGCTGCATCAGACTACGATGACTGGGCGTACCAGCATGAGAACCCCGGGTGGAGCTTCGCAGAGCTGCTTACTCTGATGAAGAAGGTTCGTGCTGATCTGCGCAACGCTCAGATTGTAACTGACATAGATCCAGTCAGAGACATACCAGATCGCGCCCAATCGGCCTACGCACGGATATCGTGGTCCCCTCAAGGTTTCCTACTCCAATACATTGACTAGCATCGGCATGGACTGGATGGCAACGCTCGACGAGTACGAGAAGGCCCGCCCTGCCGTCGAGGATCCTAACCGAATGATCGATGATGTCAATCGCCGGGACGTAAGTTCGCTTCTACGATTTGGTGTTCTACGCTTGCGTTGTGACTGACTCAACTTCGCGTGTAGGTATGGCCAAAGTGGATCAACAAGGACACGGGCCGCAGGTCGGACGTTGCGCACCATTACGTCTACAACGCCGTCAAGCAGTCGAACAGCTTCCACGTCGTTGCCGGCTGCACCGTACGCAAGGTGATCATCGAGTACGCCTGTCATCGCATTCTGAGTATCGTGTCGCATGGCGCACTGACTTTGAGTGTTTATTAGGGGCGGTAGGGCGACAGGGGTCGAATACGTTTACAACGCGCGTGTACGCCCCGAGACCTCGGACGCAACCTCAACTCGTCGTATAGCACGCGCGGCCAAGCTTGTCGTCGTGTCTGCAGGGACGTTCGGTTCGCCCGCGATCCTCGAACGGTCGGGGATCGGTCGGGGAGATGTTCTCGCAAAACACAACATCCAGCAAATTGTCGACCTGCCAGGTGTGGGTGAGAATTACAATGGTGCGCTCGTTATTTAGCGATGTGTCACTTCTCCTGTTGACCATGAATGAAGACCATTGGCTTCTTTTCGTTCCGTTTGTGGCCAGCGAAGAATCTGAGACGTTGGATGGAATCGTGAGAGGAGACCCTGTGGAGACCGAGAGTAAGTTCTCAGCTTTACGTTCTGTATTCATACTCGGACTTACGGTATATACAGAATGGTCCACACAGTGGGTCAAAGACGGCACAGGCCTTATGGCATCGAAGTACGTACTGGTTCTTTATCGCGTGGCCATGCCCATTCACATGTTATGCCGACAGCGGTCTTGACGGTGGCTACAAATTTCGCCCCTTCGCTGACGAGCTCCGTGAGATCGGGCCGGAGCTCTCCGAGATCTGGGAGAAGTTCTTTGGGCCTTCCCCAGACAAGCCGCTCCTCTATCTCGGTATCTTGTCCCAGTGAGCACGTTTCCTGAACTCATGACGTTCTCCGGTATTTAATCCTGGAACGCTGTGCTCTTCTATCCCAGGTATTCCGGCACATTGCCCTTGCCCGCTACCGCCAAGTATTACTCCATGGTCAGTTATCTGATGTATCCGGTTGGGACCGGCTCGACGCACATCACTTCCGGGGACGACGTCACTGCCCCGCTTGGCTTCGAATCTGGCTTGTACAGTAGGTCAGTGCTGCGAGCTTCTCACTACTAGGGCGAGAGAAGATGCTACTGACCTCAATTTGTGATACATCAACGACAGGAAAGAAGACCTCGTCGCCATGCGCTATGCATATAAGCGCACCAGGGAGCACGGCCGACGCATGTCCGCATGTCGGGGAGAGTTCCCTCCGAACAACCCTGTGTTTCCCAGTGGCAGCGCGGCAGCTATCCCTGCTTCGTCCCAGGACGCGCGTCCAGTATCCATCGATGCGCCTGATATTGTCTACACAGCGGAAGACGACGAGGCGATTGACAAGTTTTTGAAAGTAGAAAGTGAGTACCTCTACGCTCGCCGCGCTTCGATTGGACTCTTCAAGTTAAGTGAATAACTCTGACTCTTCCCAGCTATCACCGCTTGGCATTCGGTACGTGATTTCCTCCCTATACCAGCGCACAGCGACCGGTATCACCTACATGTCCCCGTTCGAAGCTAGGAACATGTGCCATGAAGCCCCGGGATAAGGGCGGCGTGGTCGACCCGCGCCTCAATGTGTACGGCGTCGAGGGCCTCAAGGTCGCGGACATGTCCATCTGTCCCACAAATGTTTCTTGCGTAAGTCGCTCGCTCGTCTTCACCTATCGTTCTTCGCTCATTGATCCTCGCTCTAAGAATACATACTCGACTGCCATCGTCATCGGGGAGAAGGCTGCAACGATCATTGCTGAAGAGCTGGGGATCAAAGGCGTTTGAGCTGTATCGCAATCGGGAACTGTACCACATTACAGATGTAGGACTGCGAGATTCTATTGACCGCATCACGATGTACCCGGGGGAATCATAACGTCGTGGTATGTTCGCTGTTGAGAGGAACGAGCGGGGTTTCGATTTGATTATAACGGGTGGGATATATTACGAAGAGAATGTCAGAACTGAAAACATTGCGAGGGATTGTGCGTACGACTGCACTTACGGTGGAAGTTGGCATTTGACTCGAATTACTGTACTATTTCACTCAATTCGACAGGCCCTGTGACGCGTGACACGAAAATTTCGGTTTCGATTTTCGACAACGGCGCCGGTGAGCCGTGACATGGGGCGGGATTTCGACAGACTCCGGGCGGAGGAGGCGGTTTCGGGCGCGCGTCAGCGCGCCGCGCCCCTGATGCCCCTAAGCGCTCGTGGGCGAAATTCGACGATCCCGGAGGTGACCTGTGACGAGCGCCCAAATTTCGTTCATCTGGGGGCCCTGTGACAGTGACAATTCGAATTGAGTGAAATAGTACAGTAGTAAGGCAAGGGCAGACAGCCGTGTCAAGCCGAACACAGACGCCCAGTGTTGAAAGCGCTTAGTAACACCAGTCAACAACCACGAAAAGCGCCGACGCCGCCGAGGGCTTAGCGCTTAGCCTCAGCGACGACGAACGTTTCCAAGTTGCACCTATTTACCACCACCACCACCACCACCACCATTTCTAAGTTCTCCTTCCCACCTCTAGGGCATCAGGAATGCTACTCTTTCCACTGAGCCCAGGAACGATACGCCTGGGTCACAGGGCATAGTGGGTGGGCAACTTTGCCCGCTTCTTAGGCGCATTTCTATTCGGTTACATATCACTAACTCAATGGGCATTATGTTACGTACGCAGGTTAACGCTGTATCTTTTTACTTTGCATAAATATAACGAGCTCCAACGCTCGCTCTGGGATAATGTCGAGACACTTCAAGGGAGGTCTGACATACTGACATCCTTTCGAAATTCGCAGATGCTTAGCACCCGTCTTCGTGTTGGTCGGGTTGGTGCAATCAGTTCTCGAGTTGATATCAACTCGCACTGATGTCAAATCCTTCTTATTTCCCCCGAAGGTTGTTCGTGAGACGATAGGCGAGACCTAGGGAGCGCCCTTCCACACATATTACGGCAGGCCACTCTCTGAAGCTTGTTCATAGAGTTAGGTTAGTACTCATTTCTGTCACCGGACTCTCAGCAGACCGCTCACTTATCGTAGCCGTACCTTTCCAAATGTAGCCAATTGTGTTGCCATTATGAGAGGCATCGGAACACCATTGCTCTTACAAGTCGCGGGCTCGCGAGCTTTCGGCACTCAGGCTCGGGCTCGGGTGCGCTCTGGCCGCCCTTCCAAAAGCCCTAGCGACACATATCGTGTCAAAAATCACCGAGAAGTCAACATCATGCGGCGCGCTCAGCGCTCGCGATGATGGCTTGCCTCACGCTCCCATGCCTGTAATGAAGTCATATATAAAGTCCACGCCAATGTGAACTCTCCATACACAGAGCGCGCGCCATGGAATCTCCGCAGTTGCTCGACGAGTACGATATTGTCTTTGCGGGAGGTGCGTCCTGAACAGCTATCCGCGCCACGCTCTACGATTCTCACCTGCTTCCTCACAGGTGGTACCGCCGCGGGTATAGCAGCTGGGCGACTCGTCGCGGCGGATCCGTCCTTGCGCGTTCTCGTGTTCGAGTCCGGGCCGCACACGCAGGATGATCTTGCACACATCCAACCCGCGCGCTACAAGCCCCACCTCTTGCCCGATTCCACAACCGTGACCCATATCGTCAGCAGGCCGAGCGATCATCTGGATGGGCGGCGGCTGATCGTCCAGTGCGGGAACTGTGTAGGAGGAGGCTCAAGCGTGAACTGTGGGTACAAATCTCAACGACGATTGGAGTTTCTTGGACCGGTATTCAATTCAGAGTCATATATAGTTGCGATGTACACTCGTGCGGCTGCCTCTGACTACGATGACTGGGCGTATCAGCATGAGAACCCCGGATGGAGCTTTGCGGATCTGCTTCCTCTGATGAAGAAGGCTCGTGCTGATTTCACAATGCTTAGATTGTAACTGACACGGATACAGTCGGAGACGTACCAGATTACACCCAATAGACCTACGCACGGATATGATGGTCCGCTCAAGGTTTCCCACTCCAACACTGTGACCAGCATCGGTAGAGACTGGATGGCCGTCATGGACAAGTATGAGAAGGCCCGTCCTGCCGTCGAAGATCCTAACCGGATGGTAGACGATGTCAATAGCAGGGATGTGAGTCTGCCTCCAAGTGGTTTGAGCAAGGTTATCTATACTTGAGCTCACACCGGCTCGTGTACACACAGGTGTGGCCGAAGTGGATCAACAAAGATACGGGCCGCAGGTCGGATGTTGCGCACCATTACGTCTACAGCGCCGTCAAGCAATCGAACAGCTTCCATGTCGTTGCTGGTTGCACTGTGCGCAAAGTGATAGTTGAGTACGTGTACTGTTGCGTCGTTGACTATTATCATGGTTCATGGTATACTGACTAAGTGCGCATCAGGGGAGGTAGGGCAACAGGGGTCGAATACATCTACAATGCTCGTGTTCGTCCAGAGACCTCGGATGCAACCTCCACACGTCGTATTGCCCGCGCGACCAAGCTTGTAGTCGTGTCTGCAGGGACGTTTGGCTCACCTGCGATCCTTGAACGGTCTGGGATCGGCAGGGGTGATGTCCTCGCGAAGCACAACATCGAGCAGATCGTCGACCTACCTGGTGTGGGCGAGAACTACAACGGTGCGCCCATCACCTATCGATGCATTGCTTCCTTCGCTCACCTTGGAAGAAGATCATTGGCTCATCTTCGTGCCGTTCCTGGCTAGCAAAGAGTCCGAGACACTAGATGGAATCGTGAGAGGAGACCCTGTCGAAACTGGGAGTGCGCTGTTGGCTTCACGCTGTAAATATCATCTTCGGACTGACGATCCTATACAGAATGGTCCACACAATGGCTGAAAGACGGTACGGGTCTTATGGCGGCGAAGTATGTACTTATCGTTCGTCCTGTGTCCCCTGGTTCTCATATGGTGACAGTGGTCTTGATGGTGGCTTCAAGTTCCGCCCCTATCCTGACGAGCTGCGCGAAATGGGCCCAGAGCTCTCCGACGTCTGGGAGAAGTTTTTTATGCCTGCCCCGGACAAGCCGATTCTTTGGTTTGGTCTATTGTCGCAGTGAGCATCGCGCATTCCTGAGCGCGTGACGCTTCCGCGTCTTAGAGCCAGACTGAGGTTTCTCTGCAACAGGTATTCTGGCACACTGCCCTTGCCCGCCACTACCAAGTTTTATTCAACAGGATGTTTTTTGACGTATCCTGTTGGAACTGGCTCGACGCACATCACTTCTGGAGACGACGCCACCGCTCCACTTGACTTCGTCTCTGGCATGTACAGCAGGTTAGTGTGGGAAGTTGTTTGCCATTAGTGCAGGAGAAGGTGTTTCTGAACTCGGTTCCACGACATTAATTATAGGAAAGAAGATCTCGCTGCCATGCGGTATGCCTACAAGCGTCTCAGGGAGCACGGCCGCCGTATGACCGCATATCGGGGAGAGTTTCCTCCGAACAACCCTGTGTTCCCCGCCGGCAGCGCGGCAGCTATCCCTGCTTCGTCCCAAGACGTGCATCCTGTCGCTATCGACGCACCCGATATTGTCTACACCGCAGAGGACGACAAGGCGATCGACAAGTTCTTAAAAGCCCAAAGTAAGTTCCTCTGCGGCGGTCTTTGATGGGCATAGTTTCTGAGTGTATAAACCTTACTCGTGTTAGCTATCACCGCGTGGCATTCGGTATGCATTCTCTTCCCGGACTGCATAGCGCGACCGATATCACTTACGCGTTTCTGCTTGAAGCTAGGAACATGTGCCATGAAGCCCCGAGACAAGGGCGGTGTGGTCGACTCGCGCCTCAATGTGTACGGTGTTGAAGGCCTCAAGGTCGCGGATATGTCCATCTGTCCCACGAATGTTTCTTGCGTAAGCTGTTTGCTCGTCTCCATCTATCGCTCTCTGTTCATTGATCCTTGCTATAAGAATACGTATTCGACTGCTGTAGTCATTGGGGAGAAGGCTGCAATGATCATCGCTGAAGAGCTAGGGATCAAAGGTGTCTGAAGAATATCGTGATCGAGAATATGCCATATGTCGCAAGTCGCAAGTGTTGGACTGCGAGACTCCGTATTGGGCGGCATACAACCATAGGAATCGTAGTGTCGTAGTACGACCGCGGTTGAGAGGGAGAAGCACAATCTCGCTTTGGCTGGAAAGAATGTATTCATGAAGAGGCCCTCGTCAGGCGCATGCAATTGAGCTAGGACTTTCTCGGTCCGAGTGTACTGTGCCATAGCATGAACATGTGAACTTAACAGAAGAAGCAGTTTGTAAGGCTCAGTTGCGAACTAGGCATGAGAGAGATAACTGAACACAACCGGGAACAGTTCTGCGTACTGAGTATCCAAGTAGTCAAACTCAGCAAGCTCTGAGAATAATCACAGATGTGACCTCACCATCCCCGTATCCTCCTCAAATACTATCTTCTCCGCGCTATCATCGAACATGTTCACGCTAGCGTTGCCCCGGAAGATCTTCAGTCCATCCACAAACGCCCCCCACTTCTCATCGCTCACAATCGGTGCGCTCACGTACGCGCCCACGTCCATCTCCTGCACGAGACCTCCAAGCAGTGGCAGCGCCTCGTCGTGAGCGCGCGCCTCCATCTCCGCCTGCGCGGTGCGTCCGAGACCTGCGTGCTCAGCGTACCACGCCGCGTCGAGCTTGACGACGTTCGCGACGTAGAGATCAATGAGGCACGGTCGAACCCGTGCGGCAACGGCAGCATCGTACGCCATACGATGCCCTATCGCCTCTAGCGAAGGCTGGCAGAGCGGTAACACGCGCCGCTGCACTTCTGTACTACGGGGGTCATTCGGGGCGTCTTGAAGTAAACTGCGGAGCTCGGCGAGGAGGCTAGCTTCGTGACACGCAAGGAGGGACGTGGGGTCCGCGGATGGTGGGAGAGTGTATCGGCCAAGCATGACTTCATGGATGGTCTCTGGAAAGGACGCGGCGTCAGTATGCGAGGACGAACCAACACGGGCCTGGGAGACATACTAATGGCAATGCCGAGGATGTCGCCCTCCGCGATCGCAACCCCGCGCATCTCGTTCTGAACAGGTTCCTCCGCATCAGCGTGCGTTCATCAAGCTGCTGTCCAAACCAGTTACTCACGTATAGCCGCGTCATTTGATTGTAGGCAAACAGACCCTGCGCCCCACAGCGTTCTGACACAGCCAGCGCGCTCTCCTGTGCATGCTGCACCATGGCAGCTTTCGTCGCCGCCGCGATAGCTGCGCGTATACGGGGGTCTCTCTCCGCACAGAACTCCGCGACCGCCCAGCGATGAAGTGCTTGCAGGATGTACGCGCCCGCGGCAGCGGCGAGGATCGGCGCCTGCTGTGTGCGGAAGGCCAGGATCGGCGACGATCGTGTGGAGGGACCTGTCGTACGGCGAAGAGAATAGAGAGTGCCAATGGTTGCGTAGCATTTGAGGAGTGGGAGGGCTTTGCACGAGAGCGCGAGTGCCCCTACATGCACGCGGGCGATGACGTCCATGAGGTTTGCGTGGATGCTTTTGGGCATCGCAAGAGTCCCTAGGAGGGCAGCGGGCGGGAGACGAACATTGGTGAAGGTCGTGAGCGAGTGAGGGACTGGCGCGGGGCCTTCCCGGAAGGGGAGCATCCTGTGACAGAGAGGAAATGCGTTGACATTAGTAGCGTTGTGGACGAATATTGAACAATATACGCACTTCGATTCGACCCCGGTACACATTTCTTTTCCGTCGTTCAGAGGAACAATGAAGGGGCGATGCCCGCGAAATTCGCCGTTCACCACCAGTCTAGCAATGACAACAGCCACGCAGGGTAGCCCGGCGGGAAGTGTGGGAGGCATGAACCTACAATGAAAGGATTAATGATGTGCGGAAGGAACGATCAAGGATATGATTGGCGTACTTGGCTGAAGAGGGCGTGGGCGAGTGCAACAGGAACTCTCCGGATGGTAGCAGCGTTGCCGTTGTCTCTAGGTTGTCGATATCGAGGCCATGCCCGAGTTCGGTTAACATGAATTGGCCACTACAGCCATCGCGTCAAGGGATCAGTGGGCAGAAGAGAAAGGTAAGCAGAAGATGTACACGCACTGTTTCTGATAATGCAGCAGGTCTTCGACGAGAGATACGAGCTCCGGTCGTCCCTTAGAGTAGCGTGCAATGGTACCCGAGCAGAGGTTGTACTGGATAGTAAGGAGTGTGAGGATGCCGCCGTCAGCGAGGATGATAGGATCCTGGTGAAGCTGCCAAAATTTGGGCGAGAGAGACAGAACGTCGTTGATAGTCATGCCTATATAACACGCCAAGAGTTCAGTCGAAAGGTACCGACGGTAATGATAGCGAGGGAAGACAGACCGTATGCGAGACCAATTTCCCTGGCCTTCTTGTACGAGAGAAAAGCTCGTTCGTGGAGATCCACGCTGTGCAAAGGCTTGGAGAACAATTCCGTTTGAAGGAGTGGAAGGGTGCGTTTCGGAACTCCCTCTGAAGACATGGCAAAGATAGTAAGAGGAAGAAGGATGCCGGTCTGCACACGGATTCTGTGCTGAGAGGGAATATCTCTGATCGCATGCGGTATTTAAGCAGCAAGCATCTGTCCTTTCCCGGCCTGGTACGGGATGTAGGAGTCGTATCAGACAGCAAGTTGATATCGAATTGCATACGTACCATCATGCCTCCGGCGCTGAATTACCGCTCTCGCAGAGGGGAGAGTGCAACGGCTTCAGGGCAGGCTGCGATGGGCTCGGATGTCCCGGTGTGCCATGACGCAAGTCCGGCCAGATTTGGAATGCGTGGTTGCGATAGGCTTGGTTCGATTCCAAGGGGTTCTGCCAGGGCTTGGAGCACAATCCGAGTGCAGCGGGCATTTGGGACTAAACACAATGCCATCGCATTGCTTCTCTACCGCCAAACGCATGAAATTCAATGCTCCTCACACCATGGAGCAAGCAATACAAACTTACAGGCTCGCAAAGAGGCGGTAAATTGGACGCCTCGTGCGCTGTGGTTCGGTTGGATGAATGCTTTGCACAGATTTTGAGCCCAAGCTGCGCATTATCGCTCGGGAGTTCCGCTCGACGACAGCCAGAATACGGCGACACCGAGTGATTCCACGCTGGCTAGAGCCAATGACGGCGTACAACGGATCATCTGGGAACCTCTGCGACGTTGAGAAGCGCTCCGGTATGTGGCTAGAAGTCAAGACCCGCCACCGTGTCAAGTGTGGTTTGGTGGTCCTCCGCTAAGCGAAAGCATCACCCCGGATGTGTCGACCTAGGGGTACCACGTTGTCTCGGGCGAGATGACAAACTCGCCGGACCTGATAAGTGAGGGCGTTGACGCACAGAAAACGTTGAAAGAACACAGCAACTAGGCCGAAATTGAGCGAACCTTCACTCATCCTCTGCTTCTAGGCCGTGGCGTTGACTGGGTTGATGTAACTTGAGATGCCGCCCCTAGTACGAAACATGCTAGGGCACCGCCGCGCGTTGAACAACCGTCTCCGCTATGACTTATCAAAAGCTCGTACGTCACGTTTTCAGGGAGGGGGTACGAAAGCGACTGTTCTTCAAGGATCACTGGTGCACAGCTGTAGCATCCAGAATTTGGGCTGGTTGTTGAGCGCGTGGTGGCAGTTCGACACCTTCATAGAAACAGCGTCAGCTCCCAACGTCGCAACGACGGTGTTCCAAAAAGGCCCCCAAAGCGCTAGGATGATTAGAAGTTGTGTTAACCGTGAGAACCAGCACATGACTCGATCCCCAACACCATCCGGGGTTCGAATCCGGTTAGATCTCCGAATTTTGAGGTATTTTTGAACCGCGACTAGCAACTGCGTCCACTCGTCGTTGAGGCTACCTATTGCGATTGTCCGTTGGTTCCGAGGTTGGTCACTTTTAGTTTCGGACATGCAATAAGTTCTCCGCTACATTCTCAACAACGGTATACTTCCTGCTCGGTTTGTACATTACGCTGAGACGTAATACTACAGCTGAATGCATAACGATAGACCGCGCGCGTCATTTCCACCTTATAGATCTGGTACGAGATGTCCACCATGCAAGGGAATCCGCACCACTCGCCGGGTGAGACGCACCACCTAACTCCCTCGGCGCAAGCCTCGTAGCCAATAGTCACTGTCCCAGACTCCACAAAGGCCACGTGTTCCTACAGACGAAAAGGCACTCGCGGTCTATCGTTATGCATTCAGCTGTAAGACGTAAGTACACATCCAACGGCGGAGCCGCGACGAAAGACTGACGACCAGCATAAGTACTTGAAGTACTTGATTGGACGAAAGCCGGAGCGTGCCTGATCAGCGGTCCCCGCAACCTTCACGGATCCGGACGACCTAGCTAGGGGTACCGCTCGCTCCCTTTGAACCCGCGATACCCCGCGCGCGCGACACTCGCGGAGTCGCGAGCCCTCAAATTCCAAGCAGCGCAGCTGGAGTTCCGAGTTCGCACCTAGAGCCGAACGAACGCCTGGCCCCTACGACCCCCAATTCACCGGCCGGTATAAATATCGTGCAAGCGGTGTGGGTGTGGAGCGACCTCCCGCTTGCTCGGTACCCTCGTGCCCTGATGCGGTGCCAGTGCATGGAAACAAAGGCGACATCCCTCGCTACCGCGTTCCCCTGCCCAGTGGCAAGTGCTGTCCCGCGCGAGCGAGGTATCGCTCGCAAAGCGGCTCTCTGAACTGCGCGAGCAGTCCGCAGCAAAAAGTCTACGTACCCTACCGCGCAGCGCAGTTCCTCCACTCAGGCAATGCAGAGCAATAAATTGGTGGTGGGATGGGTCCACGAATCCAGTGTGCATTCGAAAATGTCCAAAGATTAAGCAAGTGCGTACGGTCGTGGGTCGTGAATGTACACAATAAGGGCGGCGGACGGGCCAGTCTGTCTGTACGTCCGGGGTCACAGTCCGTCTACAATAAATCACCGCGGAGGGTCATCGTGCAGGTATCGGTATCATCGCGTAAGTACGGGTACGATCGCCACCATCCAACCGGAAACCCAGGAAGCGGGTACCCTAGGCGAGGAGAGCGAACGCGGACGAGACCGCGAGGAAGGACGCGCCGACGACACCGACGAGGGGCGCGGTGGCCCACGCGGGCGCGGCGCCGTTGGGCGTGACGGTCGTCGACGAGCTCGAGTCGCTCGCGAGCTGCGTGACGGACGAGGGCATGGAGCCGTCTGCGTGCCGAATGCCGAGGAGGCGTTTGAAAAACGCATGGGGGAAGATCACCGAGCGCGGAAAGGGAGGAGGGAAGCGCGGTCAGCGGGCGTGCTGCGGTCCCATGCGGACGGATGGGAGCGACAAAAAATGGCGTACCGGTGAATGAGGAACCGCACTCGCTGTTGAGCGTGGACGCGACGGTGGTGGGGAGGAAGTCGCCGAGGCTCTGGGAGATGAGCGAGTACGCGCCCTTAACGCAGTCTGTACAGGTGACGTTCGAGGGGATAGTCGGGACGGAGCCGTTATCGATTGCGTTCGTGGCGATAGACTCGATGTTTGAGACCGAGAGCGTGCCAGTGTAGGGCTCGATGTTGTCCAGGGTCTCTGTTACACAGAGCGCGCTGCCGTTGTTCGTGCTGCGCAATTCGGCAAGTGTCAGCGCGAGGAACTGCGGAGCCGCAACGAGGGGAATAGGGTATTGTGCCAATAATAGTAGTTCATTGTGAGTGCTGTAGAAGGAGGACTCACTCAGCAAGACAGAGAACGTCGCGGACAGTCGGGTAGAACTGCTGAACGAGCGAGGTGAGCTCGCTGGAGTCGACATTGCCGAGGCCGAGGCTGCTGAGGTCGGACGAGCAGCCAGAAGTCACGTTTGAGACCAAGGTGGCGAGGGTGCTGTTCGAGCAGGCAGAACGGCTGCACATGCCCTTCGCCCATGAATCGATGTTCGAGACCAGGGAAGCATTGGACGAGCCCGAGGCGGCGCTGACGAGGCTGATGAGGCCACCGACGTTCAAGCAGTTCGCGTCGGAGGAGGTGGCGAGGGACGTGAGCGTGGACTGGCACCCGGAAGAAATGCTGCGCAACGCGGGTACGGGGCGGACGGGGAGCGGTCAGCGGAAGTTGTTGTGTGAGAGTAACGGCTGACACTTACGAGATCTGGGCAGAGGCCAGCTGCAGGCCCGCGACAGCGGCGACAAGGGAGAGGGTCTTGAAAGAAAACATGGCGGACAGCAGTGAAGACGAGAGGGCAGGTAGAAGGTGGTGGTAGGAGAATAAAAGGAGCGTGCAGCCGGCTGCGGACGAGGGGGCGATTTGAAGGAGAAGGTGGCGGAGAGGAGGTCCGGGCACTGCGCCTCAGCGCTCCCCTTTCCCCTCTCAGCCGCCCGTCTCCACCCCAAATCGGGCAGCCGCCCTCTCGGCACGCGCGCGTCATGCGGGGTTGGCTCACCGCTATGACCTCCCTCGGCCGTTTCCTTGCGTGGTCATCATCCGACCTCCTTGTGTACTCGGCGCGTCCCTGCCATGCCTGCTGCGCTTCAACACACGCTACATAGCCATCTCTTCTACCACGGATCCGAACGCACTCAAGCATACATTCTCGCTTCACAGATAGGCAAATCTGCCCGCGCCTCGTGCTCGCAAACACCTCACAAACGCCTTTTCCGCCGCGTCCTCGAGCATGTCGACGTCATGACATTCTCACCTACGGCAGTGGACGTCCACCTGGGCGATCCTCGTCCGCGGGAGCGTGCCATACAGAAGCCGCTTCTCGCGGAACGCAGTCGGCCCGACAGCAGGCGCATGATGCTCCTCTCACGGACGCCCATTCCACAATGTCGCATCTCGGCGTGCACTGGCAGTGCTCCGTGAGTCTGTGATCAGACGGGGGCACATTCCCTCAGCTCCTCTGCTTTTACTTGGCTTGCGCTTTGTGCGCGCGTCTAGTATCCCAAGAACTTGCTTATGCGCGGAGATCAAGCACAGACAGGTTAGCCAAACGATTTACTGCTGACTATCCCCAGACCCCTCCGAACTACGACGAGCCAGTCGTATGACTCGTGGATTTCAGACTGCGTGCAGTGCGCTCCACTAGTAAGTGATAGAAATACCTGTAACTTGCGCCTCAAGCCTTCCAACATCGAGGCTGACTGTTAACCGCTGACGCCTCACAGCTTATGCCACTTTGTCTGCAACGGTTGCTCCACGACGCTCACTAGTCACTAACGAACGCCTGAAAGCGCTTGCCTGAACTTCACCGCTGCACTGCCCTCCTCATTCGTGTAGCCTTACGAGAGAGCCCGGATCACCACAAGAGGGCAGGGAACTCGGAACGCAGCTGAAGAATGGCGGGGCTCCTCCCAACTCTGCTCCACACGCGGTGTTACCACCACCAAGCCCCGCGACGCACCTCCGTTCTCCGAATCCGAGCCGAGTCCGACACATTTATGACATCATCTCGCCTCTGCGTGCTCGATATCCCATCATCTAGACTAAAATTGGCGCGCACGAATGCTAGCTACAGGGGTCTATAATCTGGCCAAGTTGCAAGCGTACTAACGAGAGGAAGAACAGAACGAGAAGTCACTATGCAGCCCGGCCTTGGTCAGTGGAGGTGCAAGTACGTGAACACTTCATTCTAGCTACTATGGCGTGGGCTCGTTCCATAAGATTGGCCAATCATTTCTCTTACTATTAAGTCGAAGACGGGGACAATTCTTGAAGTTAGCGGGTGTGATCTAACCTACATAGCCAAACGCAACGGTGATTATACTCTGATGGCTTGAGTAGGGGAAGGTAAGGCGTGCAGTGACTACACTCTAGGAGTTTGCCTTCAGCCTTGACGGATCGGTTCCAGACCGGTTCGGGTTCGGCTCGTTGTTAGTGATGGTCGATCACGTGCATGGATTGAAGCCCCCTGGCGCTTGCTGTGCCAACCTTCCGCGACGGAAATTCAACCTTCAATTTCCTTTCAGCTTGAACATGGTTGCCACCAATTACCTCTCTCTCGATTGCTTTCTCGTATGGAGAACCTCGATCCACTCCAGATAGGATCACATCTCGGTCTGCGCCTCCCATATGCTCTCTGGTGTACGAGGTTGACTCGGGCTGCCGTGATCACCATCTGGTATTGATTCGACCTCCGGGGAGCCCCAAGTGGTATTTGCTATCCGGCCAATTCATGAAATAGGTCGCTCTCGAAAGGTGCTGTCAAACTTTGATCCGCCGTGGCCAGTCACCTGGAGTAGCACACCCTACCAGTCACAAGTCTGGGTAGTAACGAAATATGGGTACTCGTTCGTTGACGATGTATTTGATGCCGCAGGTGTATTCTCCCAACTGGAATGCGTTGGCGCGACTTCCTTGGTTTGTGCATTCGAAACACATCCACCACTGGTCATGGCATGTTGAGTATATACCGGCCGGCGTTCCGTGGCGGCTTCGGTGGCAGGCAGTGAAACCTTTGTCCTATTTATGCTGCTCTCCAAACAGACGAGCGTCACAAATGGCATGAGCGTTGCCGACAGAGAACATGCTTGGAGGAGGGTCTTGCTGAAAAACCACTCATACTTACCCTTCGTAGACGTCTCTTCCCAGGGTCCGCAGAACCTAATCTGCCAAATCGCGCTTGGCTCTCACCTTGGCGACATCTACTGCTTATTTGCCGCTGACATCCATGTGAGGCGTTGACGTTCAACTTAGAGAAGCCGGGGAAACGTCGGGTGCTGTTTGCACTTGTGCGCCGGACCGGGGCGAAGACCACTTGGACACACGTCGAGGTGGAAGCAGTGTTCAACAAACTGTCACTACTTACCCGTTCCGGTCGACGTGGGCACCATCATCACCTCATCCCGATCCAAAAGATATTCGTAAGTCAAACATGCTCTGCGTAGCGCTGCTCATTGGCTCATCCCTCTTAGAATCCCATGTCGGCGGGATACCGTAAAGTAAACTGATCAAATACTCCCCGAGATGTTGAGGAAGATGGGGACCAGGCACGGCATCATTCAAGATCATATCCGACGAACCACATGTTCTATTATACTCGACGACCGCGCCATATAAAGATGAGATTATGCCAATGGGTCTCGGAAGATATGTCCGCCACGCTGGCACCCGGCACTTGTCTGTCCCTCGATCACTCAACGTTCATCCCGTGGACCAAGCAGGCATCCCTGTCGGCTGACCGGTGCCCCTTCTGGTGAGGCATTTCCCCTTTGACATGATGATACAATAGCATCGATGCGCCTGCATTATCCTGACTGTCACGCCATTCTGACGAGACATCTCCGAACTTAAGGATATCTCGAGATAGCTCCCGAGTATTGGGATATATGGAGGTCACCGTCCGGTATCGTCGGTTTCGTCCACCTTCGACATCGGCGCCGTACGGCAGTGACCCCATAACATGACCTCGGGAGAAGCACAAGATCCTTGCAGGACCTCCATTTACGATTATCGCCGCCCAGGCTGACCCCGTTGCCGCCCGATTGAACGACGTCGTCAGATAAATTCTATCAGGACACGGCGGCTCCCCCGACGACCATGGCGGCTCGCAGTGTCATGGGTCATTCCCGTCCATGTGAGTAGTTGTGTCGTAACACCCATACCCGCGACGCCCTCGTAAATTGGTTTCACGTATTTACGTCGTATCCGACGTCACCCGCAGCGGCACTCACGCGTGCCTCGGGCCTTCGCGCGTAGGTTCCAATCGATCCCTCGGCGAATTATTCGTTCACCGAGACTAGCTGTATCAGGGCACGCGATTACCTGCCGACGCTCAACACGACTGCCGCTGCCGCTATGGCGATCGGGAAGTCGGGGTCGCACCCGAGCGGCCGCCTTGCCCAAACGTTATGTGGCGTCCTGGTCGAAGCCGATTAAATACCATACATTAATTGCATACCTCACCCGTCGATCAGCTCGGCCGGGGGGATGCGCGCCATTTGAGCGTGACGCTCTGCGTCGTTCTCTTCGAGATACAAGCTTCACTGACAGCGACTTCTATCCAGGCGCGGGTGCACACGGACAATCTTTCATCGATCCAGGCGCGCGGCTTCAAGGACGCCTGAAGTCCAGATACAAGCCACATTAAGTTCTCGCGGAGGTGAAGCCAACGCCTCGGGAACGAGTCATCGGTATGTCGGATTCTACCCACTCATCAGTGCCCATGCAGCGCAAATTGTGGCTTAGGTTAGAGTTTGCACAGCGTCTCACCTAAGAGTACAACATTACCAGGGGCCAAGTAGTAGAGACTGGTCGGTGTTGTCGGCTTTGCATGAATCTCCGGGGCGATACACCCCCTCGCTTTTTTTCTCCATTCAAGCAGTTTTCCAAGCAGTGAACGTGCATATCAAATGCTATCGATTCGTTCAATAGCGGTACAAGCTTCTTTGGCATTTCGAGCGCGCGCATAAGGTATACAGAACGCGGACGCTCATACCTCCCCCGGAGCGCACGACGGCGAAACTGAAGCAACCTTTCGTCTACGAAGTGCATTGTCCGTATCGAGTTCATCCTTGGACTTTGGACGAAGTATGTGATTCTATCCCTCGTGCGCACACGTGTAGATATTCAGGTGACCCGACGGTTTCAACGTAGGATACCGAGCAGCCTCTGGTTCCCAGCAATTACCAACCCTGCACTTGATAATTCTTCTTCAGGCTTCAATCAATGTCCAGATCCCGTATTCAATAGATTTGCTCTTGTCAACGTACAACACGAGTCATCGGCCTATCCGGGGCGTCCCTACAGCAGATCGGACACAAGAAGGACAACTGCGCAGCATTACCGCCCCATCCTTTGGGCCGTCTTCCATCCTTCAACGCTCGATAACCCCCGGTCAAACGGGAACATGTCCTCGTCCCAGGCTGCGACGGCATCTCGGCAGTGGCGCAGCGTTTCTAATAGTGTTTTGCGTGTATCCTCGGCAAGACTGGGGTCCTCGACTCGCCCCGCGTCCACCTCCTGCTTCGCGCTCTCGATCGCCTGCGAGAGGTCAGCGTCGACCGCGGCGAGTACGTCCTCCATTTCGCTGTCCTCCTGCCATCGCGTCTGTGCCGCGGCAGAGACGACAACCGCTAGGACCCGGAGACTCGCGAGCGCGAGACCGGCACCGTACGCAGCGCGGGCCCGGCGGAGGACTGGTTCAAGGGCCGAAGTAGGGCCCCACAGCTCTACATCACGCTCGGCACCGTCCTTGTCCACAATCTTCCGGGTGGAGATGGGGTGGAAGAGCGTGGTCCCGTTGGGCAGTGCTGTGGCGTTCGCCCGTGTGAGACGATTTCTGGCTGCGGTGGTAAACGCCGCGGCCACGGACGGCCCCGTCGAGGCGAGTAGGCCACGCAACATAGCCTGTAGACTAACAGAGGCCACAGATCAGCAAAATGCGGCTTACAGGCAATTACAGGGGAGCTAACTCGGAGTGGCTGGCATTAGCGATGAGCGTGTCTACCATGAGATTCCTGTAATCCAAAGATGAACATTTGGCTGAGCATAGGGGCATGAAGGGACAACAACTGACACATGGCCAAAATTCTTCACGGCGGAGGTAGTTTCGAAGGCTGGCATCCTGAGCGGCGGAGTAGTGGAGCGGTACGAGTGTACGGTGGAATGCTTTGTTGCTCGGTGAGGAGACCATAGGTTTTATAGGAGACCGGGAAACTATGAATCAGCCGATCGGACAAGGCAAGACAACGAATAGATGACCCACTCGTCAGATGCGTTGACCGCGTGCAAGTCGCGGCCTCGTCCGTGATAAGCGTCCACTTGGAACGTGGAACTTGAGGCTCGGAGCACTCAAAGGGCTCCAATCGCTCAGGGGTGGCCGGGAATACACCATATACGGCCGATCGTATACAGTCATCCTTCATGCGCGCAAGCTGGGTCGTCGAACATCACGGCCGCTGAGCCAAAGGGCCTGCCCCTCGCGCAGTGTACATTGAGTTCTTGACGCAGCGACAAATGTCGCGCCGTCGTGTCTCAAGGGTATACGAGAAAATGCTGCCCGCTAATTGCGCCTCCCGACGGTGTCGGAGACCCTGTTGCCCTGTTTCGCTGTCAGGTTGTGAAAGTCACAGCTATCAGGTTCAGACTAGTGTGGGTTCACAGAACTGTAAACATCGGAGAATTGAGCTCCGATGAGCTTGCCGCTGTATGAGACATGACGACCCTGGCCACCCTATGTGAGTTGAAATCTCCTAGAGCGATCGTCGTCTCATCTTTGATGGACCAAACTCTTCGCTTACCAGGTTGATGCAGCGGGGCTCGAATGGCAACTCATTTAGTCGCCGGAAAGCTTGCGACCTTGAAAGATAGAAAACCAAAATGTTATCCGCTTGCGGTATTAGTGTCATGATGAATGTCAGCGGGGGCAGTCAGAAGGCTGATTGTGCTGCCGACGATTATGACGTGTACTGAACCGTGAGGCGATGGCCGTTCTGGGACGGGGTGTGGACAATAGGCTCACGCCTAAGATTGAGTCCCAGATCGACACGTTTGGGATGGATCGGCGGCCGCAGGCCGGGAGTGGAACAGCGAAGCGCATAGTCAGAAAGAGGGAGTTTTGAGGAGAGGATCAGCTCGCTGAAGTTCAACGCAGCGTTTCGAGACGTCGGAGTCACGGTGTTGCATCTTACGTGACACATTTGACGTCACAGCTTCCTATGTGAGGACGCCAGCCGATGCGGCTCGCGATTGGCCAGCACAGCCTGTTGACGACCACGTCAGACCGCGCAGTGTCACGTTCCACAGCCTCACCCATCGCCTTTCCGCCTCTCCCCGTGGCCAACGTCCGCGAACAGACTGCTATTCACAGCAAGCATCGCGGCAGACCGTCCAGTTGCGCGTGACTGTTGATATATCATCTCCTCTCTCCTCTTTACACAATCTCTACATCACATGCGCACACCGCCCGTCGGTGAGCAGATAGAAAACCGGACCCTGACCCAGTCCAACCCTCGCCTCAGAGCGCCATTTAGTCTTATTTTCTCGGCGCCCCGCTAGAAGAGCGGCATACTACATATTACGACCGGCACACCGTCCTGGATAGAAAGCCTCGCCTCTATCCAACTTCGACGATCTCACAAGTTCTCCGCTCACCGCGCCCATTACCATGATCATGCTCGACGCTACCGCCGCGCTCAGGACGGAATACTTCCGTCTGGGGGAACGCGACCTCCCTAGGCTCTTCAATGGTCTCTGGCAACTATCTAGCAACTCCTGGGGTAGTGCGCCGGCCGCGAAGATCCGGCGCCATATGGCGACCTGCGCAGACAACGGCTATGTTGCTTTTGGTACGCGCCTTCCTTCTCGTGGTGCGATGAGTTCCCCACTGAGTCTCCAACGTTGGCAGATATGGTATAACTCTGTTTACGCCGCGACGTGCGATTTAGAGCTGAATTTTCCTATCCGCGTTCCATCGCCGCACATCTAGGGTATGCGCCTCTCCAGCCATATGTGCCCACCGCCGTTCCTGATCCTCGTTTCCAGCCGACCACTACGGGCCTGCGGAGATTCTGTTTGTGCGTCTCGCCATACAGTTCAGTCCTCCTGCGTGTGGCCGTTCATACCCGCGGGGAGGTACTCCGATGGCGCGCGCTTACTCACCGTGACCTGCGCTCGGTACCGTTCTAGGGCGAATTCAGAGAAAAATGGGACCGGCCAGAGGAGACCTTCGGCGGAACCAAATGGTGTGTGTTCAGGAAGATCGAGCCGACCAGAGCGCTCGTCGAGGCCGCCGTCGATGAGCGTCTCGAGCGGATGAAGATGCGGCGCGTAGATCTCCTCCAGGTGAGCCTAAGAGGCAAAGGCAATGTGTCACTCCGGTAGCTTAGCCCGGCGGGTTATGGTTTGGGCAACGTTAGATCCACTGGCACGACTACTCGGACTTCCAGGGCTGCCTCACCGCCCTCCGGCACTTGCAAGACCTGCAGCGAGAGGGGAAGATCGCCCTCCTGGGCCTCTGTAACTTCGACTCCGCGCGGACGGATGAGATCTGCAAACAGCTTGGTCCGGGTGTCGTCGTTTCGAATCAAGTCCAGGTACGACGATCTTGCCTGAAACACGTTTAAGCTTCCCTTCATGACGTCCACGTTGTTTAGTTCTCCCTTGTTGACGTCCGTCCGCGCCATGGCATGGCGGAGGTGTGCCAACGTCATAACGTCAAGTTGCTGACGTACGGTTCAGTCGTGAGTCGTCAACCAGTTCGCCTGCTATTTGTTTGACGCCCCCCAGTGTGGTGGGTTCCTTTCAGACAAGTGGCTCGGTAAGGACGAGCCGGATCCCTATTTTAGCTCCTTAACGCCCTCGCAGAGGAAGGTCCGTACATGCCGGCGGATTATCTGGGCTATATTACGACAGGCTGACATCGGGATTAGTACCTCGATATGATCGTGAAGGCGTGGGGATCCTGGGCGCTCTTTCAGTCGCTGCTGGCTGTGCTAAGGTCCATTGCGGACAAGTACGACGTGAGCATCGCGAACGTTGCAACACGTTGGGTGCTCGATCACCCCTTCGTGGGTGCTGTCCTCATCGGTGAGATGTCTCGAGGATACACGTTGTGGACACGTCAGCGCTGACCTGGCCTACCGTGCCTTTCAGGCGTGCGCATGGGCGTCTCTGAACACACTGACGAAAATCGTCGGGTATACGACTTCCGCCTGGATGATGACGACCGCGCTGTAATTGATGCGGTCTTGAGGGAGTCACAGGGAGAGAAGTTGATTGAGACGATTGGAGACTGCGGCGCAGAATACCGCTAGAAGTGGACGGCTTCGCGCTTGTAGTGTTGCAATTTTCATGAGATGCATCGCACCATCAGTACTGCTGCTGATCCTCGGCCAGGGAAGAGCAGTGTATCTGCGTTTGTGTTCGGCCCAGCGTAGGGTCGATTGCAATCTGCTAGCATAGAGTAAAATGTCAGAAACTTCTCAGATCGGCGAGTAGGAGTCCGAAAAGTGATATGATGCGCACTGGCGAACGCAAACCGCTAAGGTCGCACATTCTCCGGTGATATGGGGTGAGTCAGGACGCTAGGATAGGCCTCTCTAAGTGCTCACCATGGCAGAGACGGGAGGCGTTGGAGGTGCTGAGTCAAAATGCTGAGTCCGTCTACTCCACCAAGCGTGCTGAGTCATCATATAGGGGCGGTGCGGCCGACCGGCGGTTGCCGGCGCCGGCTACGAGACAGCTACAGAGACGCCCAGAACTCTCGAGACATTGTCTCGATGTCCCTCGTCGCTACTACTATGGCCGTACTCTCGGACATAAAAGGACCCTCTACGCCCCGCCACAACCACCATGCACACTGCATCGGTAGTAGTCTGCCTACGACCGCATTGGTCAATGGCGGGGCGGACTGCTTAAGTTCGAGTCGCTGCTGGCAACTTTAGGACAATAGCCGCCTCTATTCACCTGTTGTCGCGTGGCCCCGGCGTCCACAAGACACTCGCGTAAGATTTTGTTTAGAGGATGGTTAACACCATGGGACACGTATACTCGGCCTAACGTGTGTCCGTCAAGCTTCTACGGTTTCAAATAGGAGCGGTCCCAGCAGTGTTCCCGAGTCAAGATTTTCTTCCAGAACACCGGCCAGTACCTCCCCTAGTCAGTACAATCTTCAGCCTTGACGTGTCTTCTTATCCTATAGCACAGCATTGCCTACCAGAGCATCCTTGCCTGTTTTTCCAGGAAACACATGCCTGGCTCGGAACTTCGGGTCCGTCAATATCGGCTCCTCTCGGCCACCCAGAAGTGCTCGAACTTACTGCGTAGGCACAAATTGCTGTGGCTTTGTGGGTCTTCGGAGTGCTAAGTACGTCGCGGAGGTAGTTCATTGGTCCGCGCAGTGGTTCCGCGGCGCATGGGCTGGCCTCGCCTGACCGCCCTGGTACCGGAACAAGCTGGCCAGTAAGCTGGGTTCTTGCCAGATCCGGGCGTCAAGCTTGACGCGATATAATAACCGTCTTTCTCCCAAGAATGTGGTCGTCTACCTGTCATGAGGCGGCCTGCACGGTGAAGCACGATACCGGTGGCTCCCGCCTGTCTTATACCGCTCGTTCCCCTCCTCTTCCCTCGATATCCCACACCCTCCTAATCGTCTATCCTACTCCCGCAACCAGTTGCTAAAATCCGTCAAGATACTCCATCTTCTGAATTTTTAATTGACTCATGGACACGCCGAATTCGCCCGGAGATGGCATCAGTACCGCAAATTGGGCGTCGGCCTCACCTGCGGTTCGTCCTCTTCCTTAAAATTTCTGTCCACTTCACCTCCCCGCCGCTCAGCCACGTAGCCGTGCCTCCTCACCCGCTCGTCTTACGCCTATATTCTCTCACTGATTGCACGATACCCAGGCGGCAGAAGAGCACCCAGCCAATGCGACAATCTCAATCGTCTTCAACCCCTCCCTCCGCGTCGATGATCGCCTCCCCGACACGATCCTCATCTCCGCCAACAATGTCTATTTCTACGTTCACCGCCATCGACTCCTCAACGCCTCAATGACCGGCTTTGCGAACCGCCTCGAGCTCCTCTGGCCCTTCGCACGGGGAGCACTGCCCGAGGTGCGCCTCCCCGACTCGGGCGATGTCCTCAACATAGTCCTCCACGCCGCCTATGGCCTCTCCTGTGCGCACTTCTACCCAGCCTTCGACACCGTCGCCGCCGCACTCGACGCCTTTTACACCTACGGCATCCCGCTCGACACGCCCGCCGCAGCCGCCTCTCCCTCCGCCCTCAGCCACGCGAGCCTCTCCCCAGGCGGCTTCCCAGGCGTTCCCCCACAAGACCTCCCGCCCGTCCACCAACTCGTGCTCGCACACGCACCCTACCGGCCGATCGACACGTACGCCCTAGCGGGCGCACACGGGCTCGAGGCCGTCGCCGCCGCAGCGTCCGGGCACCTGCTCGGGTTCGACCTCTCGAGCGTGACGGACGAGCTCGCGACGCGGATGGGGCCGGTGTACCTCAAGCGGCTCTTCCTCCTCCACCAGGCGCGGCTCGCGGCGCTCCGGGACGTGCTGCTGCGCCCGCCGGACCGTGCACCGCCGCATGCGGACGGCGAGGAGGACGGGGTGTGCGATGGTGCGGCGCTCGTAAGGGAGTGGGCGTTGGTGGCGGCAGGGTTAGTTTGGGAGGCCAAGCCCAGTGAGTTCTGTGGACTATGTCGTTGACCAACGAAGGATGCTAACGGTCGGATGCCTGCAGGTATTTCGGCCAACACCTTGAGGGTGACACTGGAGCCCATCGGACACGCCATTGCTTGCGAGACGTGTAGGGATGCGCTCCGGAGAAGAATTCAGGACGTGGTTTATTCATGGTCCGCCGTCCCGGTACGTCGTAATATCTTCAATGTGCACGGTTTCAAGGCCCTTCTTGACGTCCTACCCGTTAATCAGGCGACAATCTGAAGATAGAAAGCAATGCTCACCGAGATGGATGATGATGTTTGGAGATGGTCTATGTGAACTCGAGTATAATCTATCATTGATCTGTTTGTACTTGTCCTAGCGGGCTGGATCCCATGGCCGTAATGACTATACTAGCTATCGATTCGAGGTGACAGGGTCACAGCTCAGGCACAGTCGAGCTCCAGGGTACGGATGAGCGTAATATTCCACGCCTTTCTACTACACGCTTTCCATTACCCGCAACTGGTAGCGTCATCCCGAAAGCAGCATTCATCGTCCATTCAACACACTCGTCACCTGATATATTGGAACACTGCCACCAAGAGTACAACATACAGCGCTATCGCAGCAGAAGCTGCAGCGAGTCCCAAACGTCACCCGTATCTCCTGATACACGCTCCTCCAAGTCCTGTATCGTCCGTCTCAAAGACGCATAGTCGGTGGTGAATCCCCAATGTCCCCTTTGGACGCCTTGAGGAACGCAAAGCCCAACTTCCCAAAATACTCCCTCGTCCTCCGCTCCCGCTCTTCGCCGTCCGCCAGCCTCTGCTCCAGCGCTGCGAGCCGGTCCCTCAGGTCGTCCGCACGTGCCTCGGCGGCGCGCCGGCGGTCCTCACCATCGGCGCGGTCGCGTTCGGCGTCCGCGAGGGCGCCCTCGACGCGTCGTCGGCGATGCGTCTCTCGCTCGAGGTCCTCCTCGAGCTTGCGCTTCGCCGCCCGCGCGCGGGAGAACGCCTCCGCCTGCCCCTGGTGCCGGTCTCGTAGCGACTGCACCTCGCGCTCGAGGATCCGGACTTGCCCGTACCGCGGGCTCGAGGGGACGGGCGGCCCGTCGTCGGTTGAGCGATGCGACGTGGCTGTGCGGTACGCCTGTGTCGGGGAGCTCGTTGGGGCCGAGGAGGGTTCTGGAGGTATCGGCAGGGGCTCGAAGGCGCCGTAGACCCTCCGGAAGCCGTCGCAGGCCTTGTTGAGGTGGAACTTGCTTTGTGGTGTGTCGCTGCCATGTCGATTACGTAGTTGACGCGCCACTTCGAGATGGCATGTTGAGAGCATCAGTACTGCAGGCTTGAGTTGCGAGTTCTCCATTCCAGCAGACAGCATGACTGAATCGGATAGGATAAGTCTCGGTGCTGAACCAGCATTACCATATATGTGCGTCTACGATACCGGCTTACCTTCGATCATCGTCGTGACGACTGCTATTGCGGCGTTGAGATTACCTCGGCCGCGGTAAGTCGCGCCAACCATCATCCATTTGCCACAATCGACAGGGTGGCTGGCAGAAACTCTCAGCGTTGAAATGATATGTTCGGGCGAGTCTTCGAGTGTTTGCAAGTTGATCGGAACTATCTCCCCTCCGTATGTGAGGTACAGCGACGAGTCGGAATCATGTAACGATTGATCCGTCACTGCAAGGCCTCTTGACAGTGAACTTCCACTTGAGAGTGCCGAATCTGGAAAGGACGACAACGAAGTCGATGCTGGATGGCTGTCAGCATGTATATATGCCCCGGATTGGGGCATGATCGGATGGTTATCCATCATAGCGACGGCTGCGTCATCCCATCCGTACATGGGTTGCATAACGCGATTGTCTTTTCCGTATGCATCGGCGGCGTCTCTTGGGTAGAGATCGTGAGAGCCGAAGGATGAGCTGTACATGGGTGTGGAGGGTTCGAGGACGGTATAGGTGGAGGGGCGATGCGCGTGCTTGCCTGTTGGAGACGCCATCATCAGTATTTGAGTTAGACGCCGAGTCACGACACGCGGAAGCTGTTCGTCACCTGCATGGCGCGCTTTCTTTGTCTGGTTCTCTGCGGTCTCGTCAAGATACCGTGAAACAGGCGTAGGCTCGAGGACGTCCTGTGTAGGTTTCTGTGGCAGACCCAGTACTGCGACAGTATGAAAGCGTTCGACAAGGTTTGTATGCTTGTGGAGGGCTCGGACGGACGTGTCGGGCAGCCGAAGGTCGCAGGCATTGTTTACCCCCTTCTGATCGCGATACTCGATGTAGTACGCGCCACGCGAGGGATATTCTGTGGTTTGGATGGGATATATGCCGCGACTGGAGTGCATATAGCGGCGCGTCAGTACAACACGAGCGCGTAGATAGTCACGGTTCAGCCACTGACATTTCACCGCATTTGGCGAATTGGTGTTCTAGGTCCGAGAGTTGTGCGGTTGTAACGACGTGAATAGTGCATTGAGCGCGGTCGGACATTGCGGCGGTAGAGAGCGAGCGAGAGGTAGTAGTAGAGAGAGAGAAAGGAAAATACGGAGTGCATATATGCGCCTCTGGTGTGTTCCAGTGACCTGTGAAGGAGTAGCGAGGCTTCGATCTCGATACTCCTTGGGTGGACGCCTGTCACGTCGATATCCGGAAGCGAGCAGTTGATCCACAGAACACAACGTCATATACCACATCGCGCTGTGTAGAACTACACGTGGTTCAACCCGCCCACGGGACCCTGGCTAGTGAGCGAGTCGACTACGCTCGTTGCTCAGATGCAGAAGGCCTGTGCTCAATTAAAGAGCATAAGACCGAGTGGCCATTATGCCGACATATTTGGGGTATCCAAATGAAAGCAGAAAGAAGACGGATCGTGACAAATGCTCTTGATCATGGGCTTGAGCTGAAGTCGACTCTAGCGAGTTCGAGCATTGCCGCGACGCGTTCAATAAGAGAGACGGCATGCGGTTGTCGGAATGCCCGGGCCGGGCCGTAAGCCCAAGAACTATACAGTTGCATCGGCAAAGGCCGAGGAGCGCAAACCTTGTTTGGAGGTGGCGGACACAACACGATCAAACAAGCGAGCCCGCTCAGAGACGCCGAACGCCGTCCTCACCGTCCCCGACGCTCTCCAACTCTCCAAAAGGTCCCCCGCCGCTCCCTCAAGACTCTCGCCCTCAAAATGGCCGCGGTGCAAACTCTTCCCAAGGACGTCTCCAAGCTTGGTCAGGAAGTCAAGCTCTTCGGCAAGTGGGACACCCAGGAGTGCGTACCGCGTCTCGTTCCTTGTATGTCTGGAGGTCTCATGCGTCCTCGGACATCAGCGTCGAGGTCAAGGACATCTCCCTCACCGACTACATCCAAATCCGCCATGCCGTCTACCTCCCCCACACCGCTGGCCGTTATGCGAAGAAGCAGTTCAAGAAGGCGCAGATGCCCATCGTTGAGCGATTGGTCGACAGGTACGTTCTCTTCAATATAGTGGTGCAAGAACACACGCACATATCGCTTTCAGCTTGATGATGAAGGGCCGCAACAACGGCAAGAAGCTCTTGACCGTCCGCATTGTCGCGCACGCGTTCGAGATCATCCACCTCCTCACCGACCAGAACCCTCTCCAGGTACATGGTTCCGGCCCGTAAAACATCCTCGTCCACTCAACGTCTATCGCATAGGTCCTCATTGACGCTATCGTCAACACCGGTCCTCGTGAGGACTCTACCCGTATCGGCTCGCAGGGTACCGTTCGTCGCCAGGCCGTCGATGTCTCTCCCCTTCGCCGGGTAAACCAGGCCGTCGCCCTCCTCACCACGGGTGTATGTATCACCATCCTCCGTCGTGGCCCTGATGTCACTGAATGTGTTTCTGCATCTGCTACCAGACCCGTGAATCTGCCTTCCGCAACGTTAAGTCGATTGCGGAGTGCCTTGCCGATGAGCTCATCAACGCGGCGAAGGGCTCGTCAAACTCTTACGCGATCAAGGTTGGACATGTCCAGTCGTATCTCGTGACTTCCCTGCTGACCACATTTCGCATCACAGAAAAAGGACGAGCTGGAGCGTGTTGCCAAGTCCAACCGGTGAACGCTTCGTTCGTGGGGGACCCGAGCTATGGCTATATGGGTGTTCTGGTTTCTTTCGCAGCTGCCCTTTTTATCCTCAATACTATCATGACGCACCATGTAACCCATATGTCCGCTTATGGCACTGTTTCCCAACGCTGCGTACTGCTTTGTATCTGTTTGTCGTGCTGAAGTGCAATTCTTCCTTTCAGTGCTGGGACGTGATGCTCGATCTATGTTCGGTTAAGCCTACAACTGTCACCCAAGCCCCTGGTTCATGACATACGCCAGAGCTTTTGGCCTAGCAGCCTCAAACTATCCGTCCCATCTCGGCAGATACGCTCGGCAGCGCTCACACCATGATCTCCTGTCCACCGTCTGCGCATCGCCCTCGGCTCCCGCCCTTGTGAATCCCGTCAGGCCCACCACGCCTCCCGCGACGCTATAGTCCCAGGCACCGTGCAGCAGACCCGTGCCCAGCCCACCAGGCCACCGCCCCACCCCCGAGTCTGCTGAATCCTCCTCCGCGCCCCTGCGCCCTATGAGCGGGTCCAGAGCCTTCGCACACACACGGCTGTGGAGCCTCGTGCCCCTTCTCTCAGGTCGCACCGTGCGAACCCGCCGGCCTGGCGTGGGGGAATCTCCTCGGGGAGGAAAGGAGCGGGAGAACGGGGGCGCGGAGGAGCACCGTCGCGGATTCAGCGGCCCCGGCGGTGTTAGTAGGGGCGCGCGAGGTGCGGGCTTCTCGCGCGGGCGCCGGCGGGGCCACAAGACTCCTGCTGTATGGTACTACTTGTACTATATCCAGCCTGGACTGCGCCCGCTGGAGGCTGACGTCGTGCGGCCTTGGCCGCGGCCGCGCGATGCCATGCCCTAGCGTACATGCGGAGCACTCGGTCGGCGGTCGCTGCTGAACGGTCTCGTGTCGCGGGCTCCGTTCTCAGTTCGTCGCGCGGGTGACGAACCTACTCACTGACATGTCTCATGTCTCGGACCGCGTGTACTCATGCTGACGTAAAGTGTTTGCACACATGAGCGCCCAACCACCTGCGCCCCGTCCTGTCGCGACTTGTCGCTACGATTATTCGACGGATATTCATCCCGAGCCCACGCCAGTAGATATACAGTGTAATGTACATATATTCGACGTAACTGTGCCGCGATTTTGCTGTGGGATGAAGACTGAGCTGCGGGACACTGGGAACAAGTCAGCAGGTGGAAAATCGAGTGTGTGCCTGCTGTATGATAAAAATCTCGGGCACAATGAACATTCTACCACGGAAACTGAGCATACATAGTTCTCACATATATCAGAAGACATAGCAGCAGCAACTTCTCTGAGATTGCTTACCTGCGAGAAGATCTACCTGCAACCAAACAAACCTTGAATAGCGTTTAT
>NDFF03000110.1:0-10111 GCA_002150815.3 Grammothele lineata | reverse complement strand
TTGGGGGCCCGGGGAAGTGCCGGGAGCCCAGCCACCAAAAAAGCGCTGGGAGGGCGTCAGGAGCCGGTCCCGGGAGGTCCCCGGGAGCCGGGCAAAAGGAGGGGATAAGGGGAGATTAGTTACATACCTAGTAACAGTCCCATGGTGTAGTGGTTAGCATTGGCATGCCTTGAGTTAGGTCACCTCCGTGGCCTTGGTTCGGATCCCATAAGGTGCAACCCATTATTAAGTGGCGGTGTTTTGGGCGCTTATTAAGCGCTCAGAGCGCATTATTTGCAGGAAGCAGCTGCGACGTGTTGTCTGCAGGAAAGTCTGGTTGCAGGCTTTCCTGAGGCCACTGCAGTGTGCCTTGCAGGTATTGCTGCAGCCGACGTAAAAATCCTACAGGGACGGCTCGTCGGAGACTTTATTCCAGCGGATGTCTTGCAGCATAGCGACCTCCGTATTATCGAAGCCAATGGGTATTCACCGTCTTTATGCACCAACCTCATTCTCCTAACTACCTCTAATTTCCAACAGATCTTGGCTCACACCAGGGTTGGTGTTCCGGGCGCTTTTAAAGACCCATGATTGACGGTCTACACAGGATTGTCGACTTGCACTCGCATATTGGAGCTATGTCTGCGCCAGCTCTCAACGGCGCTGACGATACGAACTCGTGGAACGGTCCCATCGTGCCATGGCTTCGAGTCCTGGACGGGCTCAACACCCGCGACGACGGTGCGTTCTCTCGCTATGCGGTTTACTTCGGTGGCTGAGAATGTACTATGGGCAGCTTTCGTGAACTCTATGTCTGGGGGCGTCACAACATCCTTGGTCTTACCTGGATCTCTAAATGCTATAGGTCAGAACATCTGTGGTCCCGTAAACCGTAGTATGCCGTGCTGATAGATTCATAGCTGGTCAGGGTCTTGTCATGAAGCTGCGTCCCACGAAAGAGCGCTCTCCCACTTCCATGCTATTGGAGCCACCATTGGGCTTCAATGGTTCAGAATACACCTCCATCGACATGCCACCTCGTTGGGGACATATGAAGTAAGTCCGCATTTGCACACTGAGAGGAACACGTGTTGACAGAGTCGCCGCATACAGACACGCCTGCGGTATAGCCTCTCCCTTCCCGGGCTCGTATTTTAGCTTATTGGTTGACAGGCGAGAACCCCAAGAACTATGGGGATGTACGCATGGACACTGTGTGGAAGGTTCGGCAGGCGTATGTTTGAATTCTATCACGATACGTTTATGCTTCTCATCGCCGATGTAAAGGTATGACATTGCACGCTCAATCAAAGAGGCCCAGGATGACTACTGCGAAAAAGCCCTATCCGGCAACTGGCGCTCACTCGGAGGCCAGAAGTTCCCTGAGAGCTTACAATGGAGCGCTCTCGTCGACGTTCTGCGCGGCAAGATCAAGGTGGTGTATTTCGTCGAGGTTTAACTCGATGAACGACCTAATACTATTCACAAAGGTGCAAGCACATTGCTACGAAGCTCTTGATATCGACAACTTCATTCGGGTAATTCGTCCCTTCTCTGGTTGTCGACATAGTAGTCATTGAACTTCTTCTCGACAGCTGTCGAACGAATTCCAGTTCGAGATTGCAGCCTTCCACCATGCCCATGAAGCGTACCTCGTTCCGGAAGTTCTAAAGCGTGCATATGGTAAGACCTCTCCCACCTGAGCCTTCGTGCAAGTTGAGATGTTTGAACTTCAGGAAAACCTCCTGCTTTGGCTATGTTCGCTGCTTTCTCGCGGTACAAGAGAGAATCGTATCGACATTCTGAGTTTGCCCCGCGTGTTCTTGCAGACGAAGGCCTTGACGTCGTCATGAAGGTACGGTCCAACGCTTTGGTTCGCTGTATCATGCCTCATCTCGATTGGATGGCCGCCTTAGTCCGATCACTCTGCAATCCCATCCCGGATTTTGTTGGGCGAGGCTGCGATTGCGCATTTCTACGGACTTCCCGAGAACATCGCCCTCGCTTCAGTGATAAGCACGCCGGCGAAAGTCCTTGGACTTGACCACAGGATTGGGTATATCAAGCGTGGTATGTTACTGTGTTTCTATGATGGCTAAATGCAGCGCCGACTCGTATTTCAAACGTACATTGTACAGGGTTCGATGCAGGTAAGCTGATATTTATGGAGCTTGAGACATCAGCACACATCGTGAACCATAGACGTCGTCCTGTGGGACAGCCACCCCCTTTCCCTCGGCGCGACTCCCAGACAAGTCATCGTCGATGGCATCCTCCAGTTTCCGCACGCCCATTATGCTGCCAAGCCTTCATCCCACCAGAACGCGCCGACGACACCTTCATTCAACAGAGAGATCGCTGAGACTCTCCAGTATGATGGGTTGCCACCTCTCAAATCCAAGCCACACTACGGAGTAGTCGCATTCACGAACGTCTCTAACCTCTGGCTACGAGACGACATGGGAGGCGTGTCGGACCGCTTCTCGCAAAGCGCTTTCTCCTTAGGAGAGGGCGTAGTAGTCGTCTCGGACGGACGTGTTGTTTGCTTCGGCCCCTCTTCTGTGTGCCAGCTGCACCTTTCCTCGGATGCGACAATTGTCGACCTACGGGGTGGTGCGATTCAACCAGGGCTTATCAACTACGGTGCAAACCTGGGCATCACCGAAATTCCATTGGAGCCTTCCACAGGCGACGGCATTGTCGCTGACCCCCTGACAGGTGGACAACCACCATTCTTCGGCGCAGACGGATATGTAGCTAAAGCATCCGACGGGCTGCTCTTCGAGACGCGTGATGCGCTGTGCGTCTCTTTCTATTCTCTCCTCCGTCCACGACGAGACGGCTCATGTGCTCTCACCAGCCTCGCATATCGATCGGGGGTTACCGTGAGTGTCAGCACACCCGAGCATGACGCGTGGCTTGGCGGGTTAAGCGTCGCGTTTTCCCTTGGGGCGCCGCACAAACTCGCGCGCGGCGCGATCGTTAGGCTTTAAGGGTCCAGTCCCAGGACCGGTGCAGGACCGGTCCTGGGACCGTAACTGGACTGCAAGAGGACCGGACAGGTGAGCGGTCCCGGGTGGTCCAGTCCTTGCCACCGGTCTCGGTCCTCAGGATTGATAGAACCGGGACCGATATACTAGGACCGGTTAGGACCGGTTTTTGCCTTCCATAAGTAGTAGCTATCATGCGGAATGTTCAATCCGTCGGAGCGTGCAATTGATTTTTGAGCGTCTTTCTCTCAAACCTTAAAGCTTCGTCTCGCATTGCATCACACATGTCAGGGAAATCTCAATCAAATGAGAACGCGCAAGGCACTACACGTAAACGCAACAAGGGCAGCGATCATAGCGATGCGGAGCAGGCCCAGCCTTCAAAGAAGCTTCGACTCCCCCGAGCAGCTAAACTTGGTACTCTGGGGCGATGGGTAAACGCGTTCAATATGAAAAAGAAGATCGAGCCGGGGCGAAAAGATGATGTAGAGGAGGATGGAGTAGGTCAGGAGTCTAGTGGCAATGACACAGAAGATGCGTACGAGGACTCGGAGGAGGGTGTGGATGATGACGACGAAGATGAAGAGGCAGGATCTGAGGGGACGGAAGACGATGAGTCTGAACAGCATGGGAAGGGGAAGGGCAAAGCGCATGTCAAAGCTAAGCCTCAAAGACGGTCGCGTGCACGCAAGGGCGCTGCACAACGCAAGAGCAACGCTAAGGACACTGGCGTAATCGAGGTCAGTCGCACTGCTATATACGCAACATATATTGCCTGACTCACCTTAGATCCTCGAGGATGAACCGGTGCCAATCTCCATCAATCCGCCGAAGAAGACTGTACAAAAGAAGGTCCAGACAGAAGACCTTGCAACCATGTTCGAACCGAAGGAGACAAGGACGTTCGGCATCGATCGATGGAACCGGCCGCTAGCAGAGCCAGCCAAGGAAACGGGGAGGTTCTGCAAGTTGTGCAAGTGCGTGCATGTATCACTGGAACAGATCAGTGCTTACCTTCCGTGTTCCCTCCAGAGACGACCCCAAAGTTATCGCCACCGCCGGTCCACGCGCTGGATGGTTCACCGGATCCAATTCCACCCTGCGGCATCACATCCGTGCGGACAAAAAGGTCCACTATCCATTGTACTCTGAGCGCTGCAAGGCTGGCAAGATTGAGGAGGGGTTGCAGGCGATACCGAAAGAGATCTTGAAGGCGCGTGAGGAGGCAGAGAGCGGGAAGAGGGCTATGAAGCAAGGGACATTGGACAAGGTGGTAAAGAAGGAAAAGGCACCAAGCTTCACGCCCGCGCGCATCCTGTTCGCCATGACACAGCACGTGGTGTGCTCTTCCGCGGTGAGTTTCTTTGACGTCATTAAGGCGCAGTCGGCGGGCGGCAGAAGCGCGGGCTGGGCCTATGCCGCTGGGTGCTGGGAAAGATGATGGCTTCTTGAGCGCACCGCCCAGGAACACCGTGAACGCATCGGAAATTGCGCGACTCGCATCTGTCCGGTTTCTTTGTGCTCTGAACATGCTCCTGTGCTGTGAGTGCAACAGGGGCATGTTCAGAGCCTAAGGGCGGAACAAATCTGGTGTACACCGTAAACAGCGCCCGAGGCTTCTTCGTGTCGGCGCATCAGCCTAAGTAAGGCGTTGGCTGTGAGCGCACGGACATCGGCTCGTCACGAGCAATCTAATCGGAGATTGACTGATGTTTCATTATGCAGCCGATTCAGACAGCAAACTCGGTCACGCTACGAAATTGTCTGGTGACGATGCGGCCCGGTACTCAAACGAATGAGCTTCCTAGCGGCAGCGAGGTGCACACTTGCATCGAGACGCAATTTGCCAAATACCTAGAGACACTCAAGTGCGACATTTACACCGCTCCCGGGGCGATATCGGCAATGTGGGACTCGTGGACCGCACCCTACACGTCCGCGCCCTATCTCGGTGTCCTTCTTCAATGGATTGAGGTGGACGGCAACCGGTGGATCTTCCGCAATGAGGTTGCCGCTCTCCGCAAGATCACCGGCCGGCATTCCGGCGACCGTCTGGCTGCCTGGCTCCTATTGTTGCTCGATCGGGCGGGTGTGACGTTCGTGGAAGACCCAGCCAAAGAGCAGCCGAAGGTGAGTTCCGTGTCGCACTCTATTTGGCGGCGCAGTCCCGCTCTGGCGCTTCTCTCGCCTCGCCGTTCCCCGCACTTTCCCTCCGACCCTTTGACTCATGTCCGTCTCCTCCGCATCCCTAGCTTGGCCATTTAAGTGGCGACAATGTGTCCTCCAACCGCACCGCTGGGGAGCACCTCGAAGACATGCTCTTCAAGCGGTTTCTTCGAGAGGTGTGGCTTGCTTCTGAGTCGGTCATCGGGTATGTTCTTTCTTCATTTGCGCAGCGGCGCTTTGGACATCGCATACTTACACTGGTCGATAGGTGTCTCGGGCACGTCATACAGCTCGCGATCGAGGAATTCATGAAGGCTGTAACCCAGGTTGGCCTCGTTGAATCCAAGCAGGCCATGTGGGAATACGACCCGAAGGATCCCTCGTCTGTAGTGCAAGGCGGGCTTGATGTGATCGCCATCGTTCGCACACTCGCTATTAAGGTAAGTCTATGGTTTTGGAGTCCTTCAACTGTAGTCGACGTGGCGTGCTGACTGTCTGGAATTCGAATGGCTCCCAGATCCAGGCATCCGGTCAACGCAAGGACGCGTTTGCGGCCATGCAGCTGCAAGCCATCCCCGATCTCGACCACCCTCGCGTCATTCCTCTCCACGGTAACACGCGCTGGGGTACCGCACACGGAATGATGGGCTGCGCGTGGCTGGTACGGCCGGTGAGCACATATCCCGCCATTCACAATACCACAACTTATATTCGTACTTGTAGGCTGTAAACATGTGGGTAGCATTGGCCGACGAACGGTTTGGGCCAATCACCGTGATTCGTCGCCCTGGAGAACCGAAAAAGGAGATTCCGTGGGCAGCGTTCAGTCTTTCCCCAGAAGACTGGGAGCGCGTCGCTCTTTGTGGGAAGATTCTCGAGGTATTGTTTACATGACCGGTCCGCTTACAGGTAGCTTATAAGACTGCACAGGATGCCAACCGTTTCCACCAACTTGCGTCATCGTCGCATGCGCCAACTCTCCATCAGGTTATCCCTATATTCGACCAGCTGTCAACGCGCTGGGAAAAGAAGCTTTCTAATCCAGAGTACTCGCTTTACCATGACGCGTTGCGTGGTGCTCTCGATAAGCTCGACAAGTACTACAAGCTCGCTAGCGATAACCCCGCTTATGTGATCGCTCTCCGTGCGTATTTCTTGTGTCTATTCGGCGACTGATGGCCTGCGTTTTGCTTACTGTCCTCCGCTCTTATGTAGTACTCCACCCATACTACAAGCTGACGTACATCGATCACTCCTGGCCTGGAGAGGAGGAATATCAAGCGGAGCTTGCAGCTGGCAACCGGGATGCGAAGAACTGGGTCAAGTATGCGCACGAAGTTGTCGATGATCATGTAAGCTTGGTCACCGCCTTGTCACGAACGAGCTGCACCCGCTAATACCAGTGAAACCAGGTGAAGAAGTATTGGCCAAAGCGTCTGTTTCAGGACGACGCGGTACGCACTGGTACTGGGCCCGACAGCTCATCGGGCAACATGGACATGCAGCGCTCTTCGGATAAGAGTCGCCCTAGCAGTGGCGTCCGCACCTCCAGCAAGTTCCAACGAAATGGCTTTGGCAATAACGACTCCGACTCCGAAGACGACTTCGACCGGCACCGGCGTGCGCAGTATGCGCAAGACAATGGTGATGACGGCTGGAAGCAGGAGCTCCGCCGATATCTTGACGATCCGACGACCCGGGATGTCACGAAGAACATGGATACGGTTGCATGGTGGGCAGTAAGTACATTCCCCCGCCTGTTGCGTGCACGTTCAGCAATTCATTGATTTGCAAGGAAAATTGCCGTACGTATCCCACGCTTGCAAGGATGGCATTAGACATTCTCCCGGTTGCAGCGACATCAGTCGGCGCCGAGTCACTCTTCTCGCGCGCAAAGAAGCCTCTTACTCCGCAACGCACACGGCTGGATCCTAGTGCTCTAGAGGCGATCGAGTGCCTCAAGCACTCGTGGCGCCAGACGCTCCCTGACTATGCAGCTGCTAACGACGAGGAATCAGAGGAATCTGAAGATGAATTCTTATTACAGTTTTCAGTTTTTGATGCAGACGAGCAGCATGCGAAGATGCTTGATACGCTCGAGGAGACCGGTCGTTATGATTCTAGCTAGCATGTTCATGTACTACGTATATAAATTACGTCTATTTCGTGCTCGATAGCCTCAGGACTGATCCAGGACCGGTCCTATGTTGGTCCTGACTGGTCAGGACCGGACCGCATGGAGGACCGGTCACAACCGAGACAGGACCGCGGTCCTGGGCGGTCCTAGTCCTCAATCGGTCCCGGTCCCGGTCCTGCTCTAAGGGGTCGGTCCAGTCCTGGCCACCGGTCCCAGTCCTCAGATTTATGCCTCGGGACCGGACCAGGACCGGACCCTCAAAGCCTAGCGATCGTGCGAGACGTTGTCGCCGTGCACGTCTCACTCAGTCACGGAGATAGCGCCCCGAGCGTGAGCACCAAGATCGCGGCCATGCGGCGGCTTCTGACGCAGAAGGTGGAAGGCGAGATTGGCGCGTGGTTCGTGAAGGTAGTAGAGGTATGTAGACCGCACAAGACGCGCGCTTCCGGGTGTGGGTACTAGTGATACTGACCGATGAATGGTGTAGGGAACCGTGCCTCTGGTGGTGAATGTTGGTAGCGCCGACATCATGGCATCATTGATCGCCTTGAAGAGGGAAGTGGAGAAGAAAACGGGGAAGACCTTCAAGATGACCTTTGCGGGCGGGACGGAGGCGCATCTCATCGCTGACGAACTCGCTGCAGAGAACGTCGGCGTCATCGTAACTCCAACTCGGTCCTATGTGCGTCTCCTTTCTTCCCGGTGTTCTTCAAAGTTTAGTCTGACTTACCAGCTTCTTAATTAGCCGTATACATGGGATGAACGGCGCATGTGAGATGTTTTATGTCCTGGCACCTCACTTGTCGTGACAAATGTCCACATTCTGCAGACTCCCTGGCCCCCCCATGACCACAGATAGTCTCATCGGACATCTCCTCAAGCATAATATCACTGTTGGTGTCGGCCCACGCGGTGTCGGCCCTATCGGGCACCCCTTCTCGGCCGAGATGACCAATTCACGTGCACGGAACTTGCGCTTCGATCTCGGCGAGGTCCGTGAAGTTCCCTTCCTGAATCTTCAGGCAGTCCTTTTCTCTATGAAAGCTGCTGTAGAGTCATGGTTTCCGTACCAGCCTGTGCTAACTGAACTCTGTGATAGGCAATGTTTGATGCGATGCTGAGCAAAGACGAAGCATTCACGCTCGCGACAATCAACATGGAGAAACTTCTTGGCCTCGAGGAGCATGCAAAGGCAGTGCATGGCCGCAGGTTTGCCGGTATTACCATTCAGGTTAGCTGCCCAGATAGCCGTGTTTACCATTCAGATTTCTTCGCGCGAATCTACCTAGCTTACCGGTACCCACATTCATGCGAAAAAATTATTTCTTCGGTGCTCTCATTCGCGCGAATGTGCACCTCGGGGAAGTACCTAGTAACATACCATTGGATACATTCAGTTACAGTTTCCATGATGTTAATGCTTATAGTATGGATACTTATGCCCAAGTAAATTATTCTACCCCTTCGGAGAGGTTTTTCGCCATACCCATTTATGTGAATTGCTAGGCTGCCCGAGGCTACTACTGGTGTGAATATTTCAGTGCTATGGCACTACCATTTGCATGAATTATTGAGTTTGCCTAGCTTCCCATTCATGTGAATAATTCAGTTTGCCTGACCTCTCATTGGTGTGAATAATTCAGTTTGCCTAGCTTCTCATTGGTGCGAATAATTCAGTTTGCCTAGCTTCTCATTGGTGCGAATAATTCAGTTTGCCTAGTCTTCCATTTATGCGAATAATGCAGTTTGCCTAGTCTTCCATTCGTGCGAATAATGCAGTTTGCCTATAAGCCTGTTCATATAAATTTGTTGAATCATTACTACTCTTATTGAGACAAATGGTATAGTACCTTAGCAACTTTTCATTAAAAATCACCTTCCGGAAATGAACTTCCCCGAGTAATGATCTCCCCGAGCAGTTTAAAGCTGTAGTTTATATTGCACAGAGATACTGGTTAAGCATAAAGGGTGTATTTTGAGCTTTGGGATAATCAGATTGAAAAGTGACCTCCCTGAAATATTGAATGGCATGAGTGCACTTAGAAAAGTGATACAGTTTATATAGCAAATGACTTTTCTAATGATGAATTTTCCACAAATCAACCTATCTAAAGCAACCTCGCTAAACAGTGACCTACTTGAAGGGCAACCTCCCCGAAAAATGTCCTTTAAGCAACCTCCCCGAAAATTTAATTGATATAAGTGTGTTTAGAAAAGCAATACACTTCAAAAGGTTCTGTGGTGATCAACCTCTCTGAAAGTAACTTCCCCAAAACTCAACCTTTTTAAAATGACCTCACCAAAAAGCAACTTCCCCGAAGTCAACTTCTCCAAAGTCAACCTCCCCGAAGCCTACTTCCCCGAAGCTAATCTCCCCGAAAAATTTTTGACACAAGTATGCTTTAAGAAGTGATACATTTCAATCACTCTACTATGTACCATTTAATGATCCCCTCATCTCTTCTTTCAGCTCATGGTAAAAGGAGCTAGAAGGCCTAAAAGGTATGTCTGAATAGGACATGAGCCCGCATCAAACTTAAGATAGCTTGTGCAATTTTGATGTCCCCTGCACACAGCTGGATGCATTAAAAAGGTGTGTTTAAGAGCTTTAAAACGAAATCCCTTACGTCCAAATCCGTCCATGTGTTCTCAAGATGGTTTTTGTGCTCTTTCTGAGCAACACTAAAGAAGTAAGCATATCTCCGGCAACTATGGACAGATTCTGTCCATCTTTTTTGTGTTTTGTAAGCATTTGTAAGTACTATCAAGGGGTATATGACCGAAGATTTATACTTTTGATTTGCACCTCCAAGACAGGATATAATCCTTTTTAGTCTCA